>JAYMFW010002683.1:0-12752 GCA_036785005.1 Tubulanus punctatus | reverse complement strand
ACGCCCCGACAGACGCACGGACGACGGACGAAAACTGAACGCAATAGCCCGCTGGGACTTAAGTCCCAAGTGGGCTAAAAATCTAGTCCACCACACTCAGTCTTTTATTAGTATTTCTTCATTTAATTTTCAAAAATTACTAAATTGTTTACCAGTTGTTGTGATCTATAAATCTGTTTCTATCAATTATGTTACAAAACAAGGCTAGTTATGCGGTTGAGTGGTCTAAGGTGTGGTTTTTTTTAACACCCCACATCCCATAAAGTGCTTTTGAGCCATTTTATAATCAAGACCAAGTAACTTTTTTCCTATTACAGGAGAGGACACCAGAAACCAAAGAGAAAGTTAACCCACCCAGTACCAATTTTCGACTACACCATCCGAAACCTGAAAGTAAACTTACTTGCAAGGTGTCATGTCATCGGACAATTCGTTCTTCAACACTTCACGTTTCGCTCTCTTTTCCGGTGGAATATCTGCAGCGTCGTCGTCCGGTTTTTTCTCGATTTTGATATCTTTCAGCACTTTACTGCTTCGACGACGACGAGGTTTGATTTTCATTAAAGCACACGACGCGCATTGCCATTTCCTCGGACATCTAAAATACGATATAATACAATTGATTGATAAGATTACTTGTGATTTTCTTCGTTAGACCGATAGGCGTTGCAAGCATGGCTGATATATCGCGAAACGAGGCGCGCTGATTGGCTATAAGATTATTTCAAAATGGTGCTGCCCATGAACCAACAAGCGTCTGTAATGAATGCACTGATTGGTCGGATGCTTTATGAATGCGCTGATTGGTCAGATACTTTATTGATTATAGGATGCCGTACGGGGAAATCACGGCCAAAGTAAGCAGCGGTTAGTTCGATCAATACAATATTAGAAGCGAAGGGAGCATCGAGTGTAGTGCATTTAGTGATGACTTAGGTGTTTCTTATAGAAAAGAATATGACAAATTTTTCTGTCAAATAAGGAACTTGGACAACTAATATGCTAATGACATAGGCAAGATAGTATCATTGATTATTCATTTTTTCTACAAATCAAAACTCTACATACAAATGAATATAACAGTACTGAGCCGTAATGAAATGATTAAGTATGAAAATGAAAAATTCCCAAATATTGACCGAGTACCTTGGTAACGGTGGGGTGAGACAGTCGATATGGAAGGCTCGCGGGCAATCATCACATTGCGCCATACGACCATTTTTCTTGCCACAAACAACGCAATGAGGTGCACCAGTGACTTGAGTTAAACATTCATAACAATACCATTCACCGTCAGGTATAGTATCCATACGAGGCTGAAATGTTTAACAAGATAAAAAGTTTATTCTCAAATTTTCCCAGAAGATATGGGTATAGGTATAGGTATTTTTGCTCCTGTGTGTGGGAATCAATCACAGTGCAGCCTTCATTGCCTTTTATTCATTTAACTTTTAGCGTTTTTGATTAGAATTTTATCCGTTTATATTTTATTCATTCATAAGATTTTCTGTGACAAATTTCTCCCAAGCCTAATATCCAACAATTTTCGTCTATGATTTGCATAGGTGAAGTCATGAATGTATAGAATCTACCATGAGTGGTAGTTGAGAACAAAATATTCAGTGACGAGTGAATATTGAAACCTAAAATGAGTCACAGAAAATCTTGTTCTCACCTACAACAAGTGGAAGATTTCATTTCTCCCCGACGTTATAATTTGACATTCTTACTATGATTTTATCAATTTAAACCAGCGCAGTGGGTGGACACATATTTTCGAGATGGGTTTCTCTCACTACATATGGCATAATTGGGGAGAAAACATTATTTCCATTAATATATAAGGATTGTTGTATAATCCCTAACCTACTTGTTTGTCTTTTTGACCGGAATGTAAAATATATTTCTGAAGTTGTTTTTGAAGCGCTGTATTAAGGCTCCCGTACTATTCCTGACCTTTTCAGGGAATATTGCCTGACTTTTTCCTGATTTCCAAGTCAGGGGCCACCAGGTAGTATCCACATGGTGTATTCATCTATACTGTACCTTGAAGCAGTATGTATGGTATCCCTTGTCGCATCCGTCGCACAGCAACAATTCCGCTTCGTTGTCGTCCTTCACGCAAATCTGACAGATCACCTTCATGATCGACTTCTCCCAGGCTATGGCACAGTTCAGTTGTATGAGACAAAGTTGTAGTTGAGCAGCTGTAACAGATTTACGAGACGCGTTTCTCCAGTTCACTAATCCCGGGGGAGCATCCTCCTCGTGATCGTTGCCACCGCCCGGATTCTCGCGGCTACCGAGAACGGTTGGAAGATTCAAAGTAACACTGAAAATGAATGAGAAAATCCAGTATTAATGATAATTCATTTTCTAATATAGCGCAGCTCTATAAAGAGAATCGCTGCGCTTGACAATAATCATAGTTAAAACGAGAATTAGCATTGGATAAAAGAAGGAAAAATTTCAAATTGTTGACAAACGATTGAAAATCCTGCGAATAATTTTACCTTTATAGATGTGTTTTAAGATCTTATTTAAGATATTCAATAGACTGACTGTCTAAAACTCTGTATAGTTAGTCTGGAGCCAGGTTATGAAGGTTAATGCAGCCATCAATGAAATACCTGAGACCCCCATCACTTTTGGACTTTTTTCATCTTTATTGTGGGATTATATATATATATTATTCTGGATGATACTGGCAACAATTTAGAGACATTAAAACAGGTGTAATGCGATCAAACTTTTAGCTATCAAGAATGCGATGTATACGATGTATCAATAAAATATATTGGTATTTCACTTACTTTCTATTTAAAGGAGGTTTCAGATATCTTCGTTCGATATTACGTTCCAGAGCTAACAATCGTTCGCGCGCTATATTCAGCATTTCCTCCGGTGAGCGCTGCTTCTTTCTAACGACCATCTCATCTTCCTTACCGGCATCAGCCTTGGCTTTATCCGATTCTTTCGCTTCCTTCATTCTCCTCGTCAGTCGCTTCTTCGATCGATGACCTTTCCTGCTCGTCGTTTCCTTGGCAACGACTGTCGAGTCGCTATCGTCGTTCTTACTACCTTTAGATTCATCAGATTTCACACCGTCCACCACCTCGGCTATCAACTCGTCCAGATGTGAGTCTAAAGCTGATTTCTTATCGGACTTATCCATTTTCATCTCTTCCTCGTTTGCATCATTCTTATCTTTCTCATCGTCAAAGTTAGATTTTGTTTCCTTCTCGTTACCCGCTTCTTCGTTCTTCACATCGATGGTATCGTTTGAATCCTCTTCTGCCAACGACTTATCTGCGGATTCCTCCTTATTTTCGTCCTGTTCATCATTTTTCTTCTCAACCTCGTCGGTAGATGACTTTTTTTCGTCGTTATTCGTGGCATCATCCTCATCATCTTCTTGGTCTTCATCGGAATAATCAGGTTTTGGAGGCATCTTCCAACCCTACGAATAAAAATTATTCATAAATCTACATGTTTTGAAAGGGGTACAACATTGAGTTGCGATTCTGCCATCAGTCAACCATATTTTTAGCATCCAGGAAACACTCTCTATCTAAAATTGATCTTGATTCATCCAGTAGAGCTTGCTTTGTTTGAATCACTTGAAATAGCAAATTTTGAACATATCAAACAAAATCTGAATTATGTGTAGGTATTATTTCAACACTAATGACTAAAAGGAACTGAAATCCAGAGAAAATCCTAACAAAACTGATTTAAATCAACTGAACTTTTTCAGAAGTTGCGTAAGTGAAAATGCTAGCAAAAATCCCATCTGTAGGAAAGACAAGTCAACAAGGTCCTATGCTAGGAAAAGATCAATTGAACCAACGGTGTGTAGCAGATAAAGCCAAAATTAATCTTTGGACGAATGTAGTAACAAGCAAAACCACAAACATCTCATCTAGGTATCATACAATTCAATTCTTGATAACGCCTAGATATATTTTTGAAATGTTGTTGAAAATATGTTAATTTTCAACTGTACCGGTAGTTTTCTTATGAATGGTAGAATCATATTGCCCGATGACCAGCCCTGAGGGCAAAACGTCGGGGAACTTACTTTGATTTGTAAACTAGCACCCATTACACGTTCTGCTAAAGTTTCAACGTCTTCCATCAATGTCATATTCATTTCGACGAGAGCTTTATGGAAGTAAGAGTCCTCGGCATCAGCTACAGGCAGCTTGTATTCTTCAATGGGAGATGATGAACTTGTATCCGTCTGCTCAGAATCTGAAAATTTATAAAATCATTTAGTCATTGTTACTGATGCGGTTCACGATAGAAGAGGTATTACCCGTATATGTAAAATCATGTATTTTGAAAAATTCAACGTTGATTCAATGTCACAAAGTTGAATCAACGTTGAATTTTAGTTGAGAACGTTGAATCAACGTCGAATTTTGGTTGAGTGTTTGCTGGGTTTCTGGTAAAGATTTATCTCTGGATCTCCCCCTAATTTTGACTCTTGTTCTACCTACACATATATATATATATAGAATCTATCACGAGTGGTAGGTGAGGACAAGATTTTCTGTGACAAGAGTGAGTCTTTTTTCCTTCACTCTCCTACTGGCACTCATTATTCTAGTTGAGTGTGGGTTTTCACCTACCACGAACGTAATATCCTATTTCTACCCTGACTTTATAATTCATCGATTTCAACCAGCACAGTGGGTGGACACATATTTTTCAATGGGTTTCTCCCACTACAATACTATAATGGGGGAGAAACATTTTTTCTCATCGATATATATAGGTATTGCTTAATCACTTACCATCTTGTTTCTCTTTTTGACAGGAATGTAAAATATAGTCGGAATATTTCTGAAGTTGTTTTTGAAGCATTCGTTCACGGATTCCACGTGGATGTAGACATTTCGTTAGTTTTCGTATGTTTTCTACCGATGACAGTTTCCACCAACCGCCGATCATCTCTAAAATAGGGTAAAATACAAAAATACATGAAGATGGTTATTCAATATTAGAGTTGTAATTGAGTTCTTAAATTGAGTCCTGTAAATTGATTCATTCCCCATTTAAGTCATTTAAAAGACTTTTTCCTTTTGGTAATGAAAGTGCATCTCTGCGTCAGTCAGTATTATTCAATGTATTGAATATATCATTGTGCTGCATGCGGTTACAGTTTTTCTGGAAAATTCTGAATATCTGAATACCCTACCATGCGTGATGGTTTGGGGGTTGGGTCAGTTGGCATCCGGAATTACTATCGGAGTTGGATTCCAGAAAATCATCTGATTTTTCTGGAATTGCTGTTAGAGTTGGATTCCAGGAAGATTCCGGAATCCAGAAAAGACTGGTTTCCGCACATAAAATGTCCTTTTTCCGAAGAGTAAAATCGAAATGGGCCTAACTAACAACCAACCCAATTTCTAATATTCAGATGCACAATGAAGAATACTAGATTTACCTTCTGGAATGGGTTTCGGTTTCGGCAGACGGATGTTGTCGACTTGACTGACGGGAGTCGACTGATTGGTTGTCTCGGTGACAGGAGTTGAGCAAGACGGCGAATCAGTTCGCGATAACTCGTGGCCGAATAGAGAGGGAGACGCGCCGCACGATGATATAAGACTAGATTCACCGTTCAGGATACACGGAGGCGGAGCCGCTCCCGGATACCCGATCAACCCGTAACTACTGGGAGAATAATGCAATTGTCCCATCTGGAATGACGCAAACATCGGACTCTGAAGCTGAAATGAAAAAACAGACGTTATATTCAGTTTTCTAAATGAGTTTTCTAATTGAATCTTTAACTGTTATGAGGCTGAGTGGCCTTAGACGCGGTGCACCTTATCCGCTGGGACGTCCATACTTGAGGAGATTGCCGGTTAGAGCCCGGTGGTCAGCATTCAGTAAGGCAGGTTTTCTATCCAGGGTCTAACCTACGGCTTTCCTTTGTGAACATGTCTAGAGCTCAGTTGGGTTAGGGCGGGATGGCACTCGTCGTGTGGTCGAATATAAAGTCCAATAGGACTACATGACTGATAAGTAAGTACGGTACAACGAATGTAGGTAAAAATCCCCACAGTAAAAATCCCCACTTTGGGAACATAGGTAAAAATCCCACAAGTAAAAAGTATTATACTAGTAAATTAATTTACAATAACATGACAGAGTAACTCTGAACTTTACATGCTCGTTTATGTACCAATTTACCAAACTGTGTTAATCTAATTGATGTTGAATATTGATGAAAATAGTTTCTAAATAAAAGTGTATTTCATATAGATCAATATAACCTGCTACGACTCCTGAAATTGGAAGATTTCAGGTTTGAGTCCCATGGTCGGCATTAGTATGCCAGTTTTATATCCAGAGTCTAACCTATGGCTTTCTTGAATGAACATGTCAAAAGCTTGGTTAGGAAAGGAAGAGTGATGTTACTCGTAATGAGGTCTTACTATACAGGCCTTTAGGGTCTACAGGCTTATCCAGACCTAGCGGCTTAAAATAACTATCCAATCAGGGCATTATACATTGAACTCCTCTCTATTGGAATCTGTCGAGACAGTAAAAATTTGTTCAAATCGAACAGACTTCGAGTTAGATATTAAACAACAAATGTCGATAATGCATCGAGTTAAGCATACCAGAATCTGTAAGATTCGAGCGGAGAATACCGTTATTATCATTTATCTTACCTGGAATGGACTAAAAGGAACTGGTAGAAAGAATGGCGAAGAAGTGCTGCCTCCTATGTGCGGTGTAATGGTCGGCATACCACTGGTCACAGCAGTACGGGTCAAACTAGATTCATCGCACGGCATCTTCGGAAGTATGCTAAACCACGATTTCGATCGCTCCGACAGATTCTTCAACATCTGTTCAGCAGAAATCGCGCCGGCGCTGAGCGAACCGAACGGGTTTAATCCCGGGAAGTTATTGTTGTTGAAGACTTGAGGTGTCTTGTCCTTTTTACTGAGAATAGAGTCAATGCTCATGAATCCCAGATTACTATTGGCAGGCGTAGTAGCACCATTCGTAGTTTTTGAGTCCTTTTTCTCGTTGTTGTTAAATGCAGATTTACACGGACTTTTTTTCGAAGAAAGAGATTTGGACGTAATATCTTTTTCACAGTTTTTAACCTCGTCCGATGATGACGTTTTCGAATTCTTGGCTATTTCGATGAGTTCGCAAAGTTTCGCCGAACTTGGCCTTTTTAAGAACGTACTGTTCTCCCCGTCAACAAATGCGTTACCGTTGACAACAAATGCATCATTTCGAGCACTTTCTTCTGCGACCTTTTTCTCCGGATCATTCGTAGCACCATCAGTTTTAGCGATTTCCGCATCGACAATTTTCTCATCTTTTAAACGATTAACATCAGCGACCGAATTCGTAAAACTTTCTCCGTTCGCTCCGGCCGATTCTTTCGATTCGGAAACATCTCCGTTTCGTAAATTACAAGCGAAAACATCGCCGTCTTTCACATCTGCTTTCGCTAAACTATCGGTATGAGTATCTAAATTCATTTGTTCAACCGTATCTTTGGATTTGCATTTAATCTCCGACGAATTGACGTAACGATTGCCGGTCAGTAAACTGTACGTTTCGCGTTTAACGTCGATTTTCATATCGGAAACGAAGTTACAATCGATTTTGCATTTAAGATCACCGTTCGCGTTCTTTAATTTCTCAGGTTTAATCTCATTGTTAGAATCAGCAGCAGCATTAGTCATCTGTAGAGACGACAAACTTTGTTCGGCTTTGGAGATGTCTTCCGGCGGTACGTCAACATTTTCGAAATCGTTTTCCGTAATCTCCGTTTTAATATTTGATAGATTTAATAACTCCTTCGAATCGGGAGCATTTTCATTTGGATTCGACTCCTTTTCAGAATCCAGTTCGACTTTATGAGCGATAGATTCAGAACTATTATTATCCGCGACAGTTTTCTCCGATTCTGGTTCGATTTTCGGATTGGGTTCGGTTTTGACATGCTCCGCTT
This sequence comes from Tubulanus punctatus, assembly GCA_036785005.1. Lineage (NCBI taxonomy): Eukaryota > Metazoa > Nemertea > Palaeonemertea > Tubulaniformes > Tubulanidae > Tubulanus > Tubulanus punctatus. The sequence continues at coordinate 4,756 of JAYMFW010002683.1, read as the reverse complement.
TAATTTCGGTCTCCATTTTTATTTCAGGTTTGCAAACGGAACCGTCTTGTTTCGAATTCGTACTAGACGTCTCCGTTTTGATAACGGAATCGTCGTTTTCAGATTTCACGACCGCTTCCTCCTCCGTGTCTTCGACCGTGTTTAAAGTTTCTGAAAACTCGTGCTTTGGAGGTAGCTCGGATGATTCCATACTTTCGATGAATAGCGCTCCGACGTGAGGTAGAACCCAGTAACGACGACGGTATCGATCCTGACCGAATTGCATTGCTCGGAGTTTATGCGACGATGAGAACACCTGCTCTCTTAGTGAAGCTTGTTGCTGCAATAAGTAGGAAATAACCAGTTACTCAAAAGTAATACATTAAATCTTAAATAGTAAAATCATATTTCACACTTTTTCCCAAAACTATGCTCCCTTCGCAGCATTTCATTCGGCACTACTAGCGCCGCTTACTTTTGGCTGTGATTTGCATGTACGGCATCCAATAATCAAAGTATCTACCGATCAGCGGATTTCATTGGCTAGTTACACATTAAGAGAACATTTCATTTTGTAAGAACCGAAAATTCACCCTTCAGATAATTGAAAATTATTTTGGCTCAAACCAGTGGGAAATTTCACTGCATTTTTAACGACTAGAACTATCTTTACCTTATTAAGCTTTTCAATCTTTTTCTCCAGATCTTCCAATGACATATTCTGTTCCACCTGAAATGTTTCAAATTATGTTGAGAAGTATATTCCAGACAAGTATACTCTGGTAATAGGTACTCATGACTGCGTTTGTCGCCAAAGTGTGGTCTAAAATCCGAGCGCAGGGTCTCCAATTCTTTGTTGTGGGATATTGTTATTTATTGTCGAGAATCAGAGCTGTCAACCTTGGAAAATGTCCAGGAGGAACAAACCACACATTGTTGAAGGACGCTAATTGGAAATGTGAAGAATTCAGCAAAATTTTGGAGTGACATATCACTTTCATAAGAGGGACAAACTTTACAATTCTAAAGACAAAGATTTCTTGCAACAAAGTGGGACAATCAATGCGAAATATGGTCTTTCCAACAGAGGCAAAAGAGGGATGGTTGGCAAGTCTAAAGAATGATGACAGATTCCTTACCTCAGAAACATTGATGTTTCCAGAATCGCTGACGGCACCATCGCTGTCGTTACCACTCTCGTCTTCATCATCACTATCTCTCTTACCAGCACCGACGTTCGGTAACAACATACTATCGTCATCAATTGTTGAATCATTCACCGATTCGTTTGCACTTTTCTCTGGACGGTTTGTCTTTTTCGCTTGAACAGCTTTCAATCTGGCAATGCCGAAAAAGAATTGTCAAAGCGTGATAACATTCTTGACCTCGTAAGCCATGTTTGGTGTACAGTATTAAGAAAATCAAAATATCATCCTCAGTCCAGAGTCAGAAATCTTGCTCTAAATAATATAACTGCGATGTTCAAAAATAGATTGCAATTTGCCTCAGGTTTATCTGATTTTGAGAAGTTTTGCTTATTTCTTGTGAGTATAATATCATAAAGAGCTGTTAAAAAATTATGGAACACCATTTTGGCAAATTTATGACACCCACCCCTTGTAACACACCTGTTTATTTAAATCCGTATACCCGAAAACAACATTTGACATACTCTCCACCCCTCAATGCATTACATAATCTTAGAACAGCCCCCTATAGTTTTGGAAGTGCTATGAAATATTCTATCATATCATATATGATAGGATATATACAAGTCTCATGTGGACGTACAGCCTTTATGGCTCTGTCCAGGTCCCTGTCATTGAATAAGCTAATTTTTATCATAAACAGGGATTCTAGTGGTCAGGCTAAGGTAAAAAGCATGACTAAGCAGGACTTTTTCAGCAATTTTTTTACCAAAAAGAAGGACTTTTTGAGTAAAATATTAGGATCCGCAAGGATTTTTCACCAATGAAGGAAACCAATTTTAGCTTATCTGATAGGATTCTGCCTTTAGAAACCTACAGCAAAAATATTTTCGTATATATAAAATATATAAAAAAATATATTTCGCTAGAAATAATATGTAAAACTAAAATTTGGAAGGACCTTTTAACGAAAAAGCAGGACTTTTGGCCAAAAATGATCAAAAAGCAGGACAAAGCAGGGTTCTTCCTAACTTTTTTCAAAAGCAGGACAAAGCAGGACTTGGAAGGACCGCTGGAAACCCTGCATAAATTTAAATATCATTGTATGTTTGATGACGAAATAAACTAAATCAATACATCATATGCCAATACAAAAACCTGGGTCACCTCTAGCCGAGACAAATCACAATTTGCCATCTTGCCACATCGGGGGTAAGATCTTAATGCACACCTTTTCGTCCGTTTGATAACTTACTTTCTCAGTGTTCCATCGACTACCCACTTATCTCGTCTGTAGTTGTTCATCGAATCTATATTCCGATCAATCTCGTTCACGATGCTTTTACTGCACAGCAATTCGTTACACAAGAACGCCAATATCTCGGCCTTATGGGTCGCGTTCAACGCTTGTAGCGGCTTATCTCTTAGCAATTTTACGTGCTGGAATGAAATGTCGAAACACTTACGAACGTGTCGCAGATGAAGATTAACAACAATGGGCTATCTGCTGATGGATGCAGAGACAATGATCGAACTTATAGCACATAACTCATTCTACATAGAAATGACTGAAATTACATGACAAATTGACAACTGGCTTAATCGTAGCCAAATTTTTCCTCAAATTTTTCAGCCCAGTCATCACCAGACGTACTGCAACATAATCATCTGCGCATCATGCCCCCTCTTTTTTGCATACCAATTATCTTTTTGACTAGAATACAGTCAATTTTTAAGCAGTTTGTGTTTGAAAACATCAGAAGGCCTTTAAATTTGCCTTCATTACTTTCTCACTCCTTAGGCCCATCTACACGAGAGCATCAAAAAGCCGGCTCCATTGGAACCGGCTCCAACGAGACCCGAATCGAAAATCGCTTGCATCTACACGAGAGCTGTTGAATGGATTCCAGCTGCCGCAAACTCCAGCTGTGACCTTAAATTCGACTGTAGCACGATGTGACTTCAGATGTTCACATCTATTTTACTTCCGGGTTTTCAGTCAACGGAGCCAGCTTAGGTTGAACGCGCGTCTATACGAGCAAAAAGGCTCCGTTGGGGCCTACTCGCGAGCAGGGGCGAACGGAGCCAGCTTTTTCATATTTTTCTCTCATGTAGACACAAAATAAAGGATTTTTCCTCTCGGGTAGATGGGCCTCTTCATCCATTTTAGGGTTTCTATAATAATGAGGGTCCCGCCCTGAGAATTCTTGAATATGTTCCTAAATGAAGCTGATTGACCTCTGAAATACCTTAGTTTCCTCATTATTCGAACGAGCTTTGATGAAAATACGTAGAATTTCTGAAATGTTTTCATCAATTATTTCGACATCCGCTATCCTCTGGTGAAGAGGCGTCGTAGCCTGAAATATGGATTTCAGAATTTAAACACAATAATTTCAAAAGGTGGCCATTTTACATAAAATCAGCTATTTTTGACAAAAATCCAATTATGCCGAGCTGATGCGAGATGAAAAATGCGAAACACGAAACAAAAAGTTTTTCTATTTTCAAACACTGCCCTTGATAAATGAAATTGTGTCTTGTTTCATGTTTTTTGCCCTACCCTTCTCGGCTTTAGACTGAGATATGTATATATTACCTCTCTCGGATTAGGAACGCCGGGATCCGACAGAGCAGATTTCAATAAATGAGTTGCCAGAGACATCAATTCATCTTCATGATCAGGATCATTCATTACAGCTAGCTGTAGACTTTCAATAGTCGGCATCGTACCTTCAAAAATATTTCAGTAAAATTAATATCCTACCTAATAAATGCAAATTGGCAATTCAGGGCCGAATATTGATCATATTACAGAACTAAAAAGGGCAAAATTGAGCAAAAAATGGAGCTTGAACGAATCGTCAAATTGGTCACAAGAAAAAAGGGCAAAATGGAAGCCTCCATGCCCGAGTTTTAGGCTGCCCTTGGGCCACTAATGCAGTCGCGCTATTTGAGAAATTATATATAAAATGAGTGAAGAATGAACTTCTCTTAAGCCCGGCGCACACCTTCGCGATGCTACGTCTCATCGCCTCATCGTGTGATCGTTACTCATCATCGCAAAGATGTGCGGTGACACCCGAAGCCGATTTCACCGCCGCATCGTATGATCGTATGAAATCAAACTCGTTTGATATTTTCGCTTGCAATGACCCGATGATACATAGAAAATCGCGAAGGTGTGCACCGGGCTTTACAATAGTCATTTGCCAACAGAGAGCTACTTGTACTAGCTGCCCTAACATGAAACGTGAGACACATCTGTTATATGGTCGTTCTAATTTAACGATTAAAGTTTGACTTACTGAAAAATTTACTCAAACCAAGAGCGTCGGAGAAATTATTGAGGAATTCAACGATCATGAGACAGTCTGCGAATGCTTTCCCGGCCAGTTTAACTGACTTCATACGTTGTAATGTCGGCATCGGACGATGATCAGCTATTTCCATATCCTCCAAAGGTTTCTTCAGCTCTAACGCAGTTTGTAATTCCGCCTGCCTTTGTTCCTTCAAAGTAGAATTCATTGATTTTAGATGCATTTTAGATTATAGTCCAGTTGATCTATACAAGGACCCGGAAATGTTCGTAAGTACATGGTTTTATGATTGATTCATGATCTACATAC
>JAYMFW010002572.1:2385-12758 GCA_036785005.1 Tubulanus punctatus | reverse complement strand
ATCACCAATTAGAACGACTTACAGTAGACTCCACCTAACTCGGTTCCTATGGGAGCGGCAATTTTTCACCAAACAGCAAAGCATAGCGAACAGAAAATTCTCATGGATGTTCACCGACTTCCGGTTTACAGAGTTGGCCGGTAACGAGATAGGTGGAGTCTACTGTAGGCTCCTACATCGAGTGTATACCATGTGAAATTAGAAGACCGAAATTTCAGGATTTTTTAATTTTTCCAAAATAATGTAACTATCAGTGACGAGAGCCTTGGATTGGAAGGCAACAAAAACAGGGGGCTCTCCTATATTTCATTACCTCACACAATTAACACAATCATTATGTGCATTGTTTTTATGTCCAATTAGTTGACCATTGAATGGATCAAATATCAGAAAACTCTTCCTCTCACAAGCAGCCACCATGATTGACCTAGCAAACAAAAGAAAAGAAATTAAGTATTATTATTTAATGAACAAATAATTAGAACCAGGCTAATATCTTTGCGAAACAATTTTCTTACCCATCCACCGAAAAGTCAAAATTGAAAATTCCCCCATGATCAGTGTGATCAACAGTTGTTCTTGGATCCCATGAATGTATCTTTTTTATGTTTGAATACAAACTTGGCAGGATTTGACTTTTCGTAGATAATGTCTCACGACCTATTCTTCGATTTTCATGCCATTTCCATGGTTCCATTTGACTTTTCTTCATTTTTCTGGTTCCAATTATATTGAAGACTTGAGCAAGTTCAATTTACCACATCATTGGTTCCAAGTCTAGCAATAATGATATATATGGTAAACGACAAGCTTCACTTTCTATTTCTTCAACTTTTTTGACAATTCGTTGTAACCGAAATCTGTGAATATTGAAGGTCGTGTGGAGGAGAAAATCCATGAACCCTGTTTCAGTTTCTGTATTCTGTTTTACAGCGTCTTTTCAAGGTTAAGAATAAAACGGACCATAACATATAAAAAAAGAACAGCAGTAGCTAGAGTCGTATACTCATGATTGTCAGTAAATTGTGTTAATTGACACAAATATTGCGAATGTTCACTTGTGCTTGTCAGCTTCACTAGGCCTACAGATGGCAGCACTTCCTAGACCTTGTTGTAAGTTAAATTTTTATGCGGGCCGGGCACCTATCAAATGTATACAAATATCGATGCTCGTTACTGCAACACTAAACGCATTGAAATGCAATTTATTGGTATCGAATAGTGATTGATTGAAAAAATTGATTTCCGAATTGTTTTAAATGCAGGAGGATTTGACAGGCATTGTTGAAATGGACCAGACTCCAGAATTCGCTCTATTAGGCAACACTTTCTCATTCCTTGATACACAGGTAATTTGATAAGTTCAGTACATGGAGATGTCTGTAGACTTCAGTCAGTATTTTTGACATCTGTTTTGACATGTATTTTATAGGCTAACAATGGACTGTCATCTATCCAACCTAATGACCCCGAATTTGAAAGCTGCATCAGAATTCTTCAAAAAACAATGGTCAAAATCTTGAATGGATTGGAAAGAGATTCAACTGATACAGAAAGAGAGTTAATTGATTTCAAGATTTCCTGTTACTTTACTTTGATAATTCTCAAGCAACATTATACTCTCAATGGAAGCCCTATAGATTGTGACCCGTTGACTGGAAATCTTCCTCAAATTAACAAATCATTCTTGTTCTCCGCTGTTGATAGTATAATTGTGTTTAAGGTGAGTAAGGGCTTAGACCTGATACATTTCGTCCTGTGTCTCGTCCATCATTTTATGTCCTAATTATCTTGTTTTTTCAGGCGGTTGGTCTCCTACCACAGCCTCTGCAACTTAAGATTACCACCAACATCTTCGAGTATTTATCAGCCCATTGCAAAAATTCAGAGGATTTCATCAAATTTACCAAATTTGCTAGACACACAGAACATCTTGGAATCTATAATCAGATCATTGCTCTACAGAACTTGACAAAATGCCTAGAAACCATACCAAAAATATGCAATTCAGAAGAGAGTGCAGTCATTCTGTATCTGATGGATTTGCTCATCAAAATGGTTGATTCCAAGTCGCTGATCAAGTTACCATATCCTGTGGCAGCATATGCCAAGAAAGCTAAGCTTTCGTATGATTGGGTTTTATCAAGTAGTGGAATGGATAGTCAAGAAATTGATATATCTTTACAGGAATCATTCATAATGGTGTGTGAAAAGATGTCTCAAGCAATTATGCAGTTACCTGCGAGTTGGTTCATTCAATTATCAAAGGTGTTTATTGACTTTGAAAATATTGGTATCATGGAGAAAGAATACGTGCGAACCTTAACCCAAAAATTGATGACTATAAAAAACTTCCTGGAATATCTCTCCAAGAAACCTGAATGGAAAAATCAAAATATGAAGACTTTAGAAGAGTTGATATTGAAATGTGACTCGATATTTGGAGATACAGGAATGAGAATTACTGAGGATCAGTTTAAAGTTCATTGTCAGATCATTAATGAAAGATTGCCTAATTTTAAAGAACACTTTATCCATGTCTTGAACATAAGAGATTTGGATTCTCAGATGACAGTTCAGTGGGTAGATTGTATCCAGTCAAATCAGGAACTTTTGGATGATTCATTTAGTGTTATGACTTTACTGAAACTTTACATGTATCTGAATGGAATACAATCAGTTCACAAAAGGGAACTCTTGAACATTCTGGAAAAAAGTTTCAAGAAGTTGTCTGCAGAAGAAGTCAACAAAATTTTCAAAAATGAATCTGATATTAAAGGATTCCCATCGGATCCAATGTTACATAATTCAGTGTCCACAATGTTTAACCAGTTGACTGAAGAAACCCAGAATAATGAGATATTTCCAGAATTTGCTTGGATGAGTTTGAATTATCCATCTCAAATGGTTGAAAATGCTATCACTTCTGCTGTAAAACATTCTGGACAAACCAAACCTATTTCTCGAATGTTGCATTCTTTAAGCAACTTGTGTAAGTCAAAATTAGATGAATCATTGACTCTTCTTGAGTCGGTGCTGATCAAAAACTTACACCCATCCATGTCTGACAAAGAATGCGATAATGCAAAAAAATTGATAAAATATTTGATTTTCCCTCCTAAGAATGATAGTTCTCTCTTGGAGCCAACTAATCTATTGAAACATTTTGTGATAGAACCAAAAAAAGATCTTGGTCCGAATACAATCTTTTCGATTGATATGTTATGTTTTATTTTGAAGATATCACTAAGTTGTGATCAACAATTTAACAATGCTGATTTGTTTCCACTTTTAGTTCACTTGGCTTATTACTTAAATGTCTGTCGTCAATTTCATGCGAAGAACTTTAATTATGTCCTCTCTTATAAACAGAAGTGCATAGAAGCTATTGAAACGGTGATGAGTTTGGTGTTAAAACAAGATTGTTCACAAACAGAACTTTACTTTGAATGGTTAAAATCTCATTTGTGCCAGTTAAACTGGACCATTCATTTATACATAGACTCCAGACTTGCTGGTCAGTCATATTGTAATCTTAAACTTGATACACTATCATTTGTAAAAGCTTGCGCGGTTTGTAATTCACTGAATGTAGATAATTTAATGGTAGATAAGGTTCCGTATAATGAAATTGTTACATGTTTGGTAAAAGTTTTACCTTCCAGTCTCCTGTCCGAGTGGAAGAATGTAATACATGTGATTGGTGAACTATATAAACAGCACTGTGTTCTACCTAGACAGGAAGATGATTGTTGTGAACGTTTATTCCGCACTCTCTGTGATGTACTTCATGTGAGCTCTGTAACTCAGGATGAAGTCATTCTTGCACACATGGCACAGTGCTACTGCATTGTTGTGAAGGTAAATTTTCCAAATATTCATGTTTGATACATTGCCATGGATTCTACTTTCAAACTTCATTACGTTTGTTTGTCTATCTTCAGGGCTTGGTTTCATCTGATATAACCTCGAAATACTTACTATATATATTCATGCAGCTGATTGAACTGATGAAAATTCTTCCAGCATCCTCTACAAAATGTGTTAGTGTTTTGATACTGGATATTCTACAGATGGTCGATAAACGAGGAATCTGTACACAGCAGTTTCACAAACTCAATGACTCGATCAAAAATCTCAGTGACAGTCAGTTTTCAATCATTGTTAAGAAATGGAGCAATTTATCTCATAATCTTTGATAAGCCAACATATCGTTAATAAAACTGTTCTTTCCATATAAATTGCGAGAATCTTATCATTTTTGGTCAATTCAGCTGTTTCATAGAGGATTATTAGTAGGATTGTCCTGTCTTTGCTATCCTTTGTCCTAACAGGTTTTATAACGAAATCAAGCTGAAGTGAAAATGACTTATATTACCACAAACGTCCTATACAAAATTCACTTAAAGTTCCACCTTAATGCCATCTGATAAAAAAAGTCACAGAGACTAAAATGTACAATAAATGGATCTTTATTCATCACTAAGAAATGCACTTATTTACAATGAAGTACTTGGAACAAAAAAAGTGAAAATGTATGCACTGACATAAGATAACTCAAATGTAGCAATTAAATTATTAGTCAAGATTATTCCATGATTCATTTAGTTTATAATAAATATGAAAATATCAATCAAAGCTAGGAAAACAAAAGTTTCGTAGATAAAAGTTTTTTAGTCACTCATTTCACTTCCAGATCTTCCATCACGTACTTCAATAGAGAATTTGTATTCCTGATCGCAGCCCATGTAACTATCACTCATGAAATACAGTGTGTACGAGTGATGGCCGGGAGGTGGGGCTACAAAGTCCAGTTTGACTTTTGCCTTTTGCTGCAGCGTCATTCTCTTGATCGATATCAATGAATTGGATTTTGGATCACCGATCACGACCCACCAACCTTCTTCACGTTTCTGAAAATGAACAGATATGATTAATTATTACAACTCAAGAACACTAGATAATTTGTTATGAAAAATGTAGCATTTGTGTATGAAATTTTCTCAACATGGATAAAAATTCTGATTCAGTTAATATAGAAGATACAAACCTGTGGGAAAAGAGGAGCAATAACTGGTCCAGTAACTTCATCTTCTCTGTCTAACTGTACCATTACATTTACAGTTGATCCGCTGTAAACAAAATGAAATTCAAGTAAGCTCCATAGAAAACAACAACGATACAAATGGAGTTGACCGAGCTCAGAACGAACCTGTGAACATTATCTTTATCCATTACTTCATATGTCAGTTCAATATTTGGATATCGATTACAGAATCGTGCCACGTCAGCCATTTGTGAATCATTTAACTGAAGTAGTTCATTTCGATCTTCATCTTCCATTTCCATTACATCGAAGATAGTATCAATTCCCTGAAAGAAGACAAAAATACACAAATTCATTGAGGTTCGAAATTAGAGGTTATTTAGTCTCCAAAAGGCATGGATTCGTATGAAACTCTGATTCGAATAGATAGCTACCTTTTCTGTGCATTTCTTGACAGTTTCTGATGTGAAATGAGGAAGTTGTTTCAAATAGGCGTCTTTACCCCACATAGCCTGAGTACTCATCTGAGCCAACTCCATAGCGGCGAGAGCTGGTGATGACCAACCATTACTACTCAGTACATCTACACATGCTTGAATCAATCTACGATACAAAGAATCAATCATAGAATAAAAGACAAAATTCTGTTTTTCGTGTACATAAAATACTGGTATAACACAAATAGTAGGTGAATGAGAAGTCATTAAATCAAATAATGGAATATTTCAGGATTGAAATTAATGTTTTCAGCAAATTTTGATTTGAAAGAAGGTTGTTAATATATTACCTGATTGCTTTGCTGAGGATATCTTCAGTATCGGATATCAATTCAGCAGAAAGCTGCATTCTCGACAGATGAGCTTGAATGAGTAGATTTGTCTTCACATGAGGATCGTTAAATCTCGGGTTGTTCAGTTTATTTGGTAGTCTTTGAGCCATCTGTTTCAATATGCTGTCCTCATGATGACGAATTGGAATGTTCTCATATTCTGCGGCGTTTGAGATGATCTCGATCAAACCTTTGATCTTAGTCTTAGCATTCAATGACATACTGAACAGCTCTGAAAATCAATCAAATACACCATTTAGAATCTGTCATGTATTTTGATGGATCAATGAAATGATTCTATGCTCTAGACACTTATATAAACACAAGGTGAAATAACATACCGATAGTGGTGTAGTTAATGTAGTAATATGCAGCAATCATTCCCAGATTCAATGGAGACACATCCATTTCTTCTTCAATGCTTATACACTAGAACGAGAAACATTTATAAATCGGGTGAAAAAATAAGATTTGAAAATATCTCAAAAATGTAATAGATGAATACTGTACCTTAGATTGTTCCAGGTCATCGAGTGTATGTTCCACTAATTCAGACATGTGATCAGACAGATGACGATGGGTAACGCCTAAAACAACGTAACAAAACAAAACAGTCAAAATAAATACACCGGGTAGACTTAGGGAAATTGAACTGTTATTGCAATGCAAGGAAAGATTCACAGTCCAGTTTTTCAATTGGCGAGTATAACGTACATGTAATTCAAATAAATGAGGTCTAAGTTTACCTTGTAGATTATAGTAGTTAGGATTCTGTGTCATTCGTCGGTAGATGAACGTCCATGTTAAATAATCAACAGCATCTTGTTTGTTCTCAATGGTCTTTGTTACAATTTCAGCATTGAAATGATCATGCAGGCAATGATCCAAATGTGACTGAAACGATAGAAGTTCAAATCAATACAAATTACAATGATGTTAATTTACTCAATCATTGTAAAAACAGGAATTATAGAAACATACCTCAACCGGGAGAGGCTCATAGAGAAACTTTTTGAAGAATTCTTTCTTTGAACTCTGACACAAGATAACAGCCTTTCCTTCATCATCCATCAGTGGTCTATTAGCTCGTCCAATCATTTGAAGAACGTCAGTCACTGGATAATCTTCATACGCGTGAATCTTACCATTGTAGTATTGTGAATCCATGACGATTACTAAATGTGCTGCAGTTCGCACGGCGTAACAGAGATTACGTGAGACAACGGCAACTTGTATCGCACCTGATGAGAACAGTTGATCTACCATTCTAACCTCTGTATCAGACAGACCCTCATGGATGTATGCTACACCATTACTTAACGTCTCCTTCAATGTCTGTAAAATATAATCACATCAGAATTAACTTCTTCTTTTCCGTGTTACAACAACATATGGGTAGTCTTCTATACAAAACACACATAACAGTTACTAATAGATGTATTACCAATAACTTACCTTATCTTCAATTTTCTCCAAGAACGGTTCCAGATCAGACTCAGTGACATGTAAGAATCGACTAGGTTGATTCTCAGCTGCACAGAATGTCAGTATATCGATAGCAGTGAGGCGAGTCTGTTTACGTGAAGGTACAAACACCATAACTGGCTTCTTAGGAGAATGTTTCACAATAGCGTGGTAGACTGGTTTAGCCATAGAAATCAGACGTGATGCATTGTGTGAAATGTTGAAGCCCTGAAAAAAGTAGTACAAATATGTCAGTAGAGTCATTAACAAAACTTGAGATATCCATTGCAAACATCGAGAGGAATAGTTTTTTACAATTCTGTGCAAAGCAATGAGTTAAGTACCTGAATGTGCAACTCCAGAGGAACTGGTCGAACATTTGGATGGAAGTTGAAGAAGACATTATTTCCACAACCGAGCCACTGAGCGATGTCCTTAGCATTTGACAATGATGAACTGAGAGCGATAATCCGAATGTTTCGTTCAATCTGAGACGAGATATATCTCATACGGGAACAGATTACTTCCAAAACGGGCTGAAAATACAATATCAATGTACTGTTGTATTAACAAATTTCAACAATTTCATATACCAAGTAACAATATGATATACAAGAATGAATTGAGTACCCACCCCATCTTCTCCACCAATCAGTTGAAGTTCATCTACTATGAACAAGTTCACATTTTGCACATTCTTCCTTTGTTTCCACCTGCGAGACAAGACATCCCATTTCTCTGGTGTACTGACAATCACATTACCCTAAAACATTCAACACTATATCGTTAATAAACCGTAGAAATATTTGACGATAATCAATAAATGAACTATTCTAGTATTACCTTTGCTATCATCTTAAGATCAGTTCCTGTTTCACCAGTCAGTAGTACAACTCTCTTACCGAGCATCAAAGCAAATTTATTGTGCCAATCAGAGTAGACTTGCTGAGCTAGGTCATCTTTAGGTGTGATGTAGACACATCGTCCATCTGGAGACTGAGATAACATACGCAGAATAGCGAATTCAGCACAGATTGTTTTACCACTACCGGTAGGAGCGCCAATAAATACATTATCATCACTGTTATACACAGCATTGAACACTGAAATAACAAATACAACAACTCAGTAACTTCAAAATTCACATCAATTCATGTCAAATAATGTAGCCTAATATGATCGTATACCTTGGGTTTGGATAGGATTGAAAAATGGAAACTTTTCACTGTAGAGACCCTCAAATGTAGGATTACGTAATGCAGAAACTGGCAGAGGCTGCAAATCCAGCAATTCAGTTGGTGGTGGATATTTCTCCGGCAGAATAAGATGACGGAACGAAACTGGTAACTGAGTCTCAGCACCTGAAATAGATTCAAATTAATGAATATTTGTCAATTGGAATCAAGACGGAATCACTGAATCATCAAACTGAATGATGAACTAACCAATCCAACGATCTGAAACAACTCTAATGAAGTACTGCGGTGGCAATGGCTCAAACACTGGTACAAAGAACTTCACAACATGTTCATCTTTAGCAAATTTACTGAAAATACAACAAAAATATTTCATATTTTTTTTCACCAGAATACACCGGTAACGAATACAAACAAATTTCTCACCTCTTTAACAGAAAATATTCATGATGAAGAATCACCTCGCTGTCAACATCTTCAACAAATATCCAGAAAGCCTCAGATGCACCATGAATTTTCTCATCCCACTGGAAATCTGGTGTGATGGTAAGCTCAACTCGTAATGTAGATCTCGTTATAGGCTGAATGTGAACGGACAGCTCCATTTTCGGGAACATATGCACGTACTTGTGAATGGTTTTACCCATTTTAGGCATACGGATCAATTCACCAATCTCGTTATGATTCAAATCATAGAAACGCTCAAATGGGAAGTTCTTCTTTTCAATCTTGCGTATAGCCTCTTCTGGTATTTTCTTGCCTGCGAACTGACGTAATGGGCACATTGATTGCCACCTGAAATGAAAAATCATTGATTATCTAATTCTCAGTTACAAAATTCAGATATCAAATGAAATTTACTTACATTCTTTTGTCAATCATTTTACAGAGAGACAATGCTTTATCGGTGAGCTGGGCCCATCCACGGTGAAGAACTATTTCATAGATAGCTCTCATTAATCTACCAGCGGATTGAGTTATGTATACCATGTCAGACACCAATGCGAATCCATCCAGTTTCAACTGTGAGATATATGCTTGTAGCAGAACGTTTACCTACAAAACAAATCACAAGATATTTTAGAAGTTAGACTTTAATTTTGAGCCCTTGTGGAGATACGCCTCTGCGAACAATAAGTAAATTGTCATGTACTACTTACTTTAGCGCTTGGCTCTTCAATACTTTCTTTGAATGGAATCGGAACTCTTTCTAACAGTTTCATCAATTCTAGTTTTTCTTCTTCTCGTACAGAAATGTAACGGAATTCAGACGAGAGCGAGAACACTCGGAACAATTCAATTTCACTCAGAGTTGGTTTAAGAAGTTGATTATACGTGGCAATTGTCTCATGTGTCAGATAGTAATGACTCGCTATTCTTCCCAATTCTGTCACCTGTGAAAAGAATTATAACACACACTTAAGTATTTCTGCTCTGAATACATAAACCCGATTAGTTTCTATGACAATATCAACTTAATTAATCCTAAATGTGAAACACCACAATTGTGATCTAAAATTCACATATATATGTTTTTTGATCATCAGTTTACCTGGAAGGAGTTAATGAAACACCAAAGTTGTGATCTAAAATTCATATTTGATTATCAATTTACCTGGAAGGTTCCAGTTTTCTTGTCATATTTGATGAGACCGTGTTTGTGTAGTAAAGCAGCTGAAGAATGGATAAGATCTTTACGACGTTGTTCCAACCACGGGTCAGATTTCAGTTGATCGTGTGATATTCCGTATAGACTTGGTTGTCGTAACATTCTGATGTAAAGATATGTATAGCCGAGCCAGTGTACAGCCTCTCTCGCATTCTGTACCGTTCCCAG
>JAYMFW010002461.1:0-12765 GCA_036785005.1 Tubulanus punctatus | reverse complement strand
TCCATAGTCTAGAGTTGCAAGCTGCTTTCCGGGAGAGTCGGAGGCGGGTGCGGAGGTGGGTCGCTATAATTTGCACGACATGGAAAATATAAGAACTGACTTTGCACAGCATTAAAATGTAAGAAATTTCCACTACTGGAAAATAGAAGAAACAGCACATACTGGAGAATGCAGGAACTGGAAAATATAGGAATTTCTTGTATTTTCCAGTTCTTGCATTTTCCAGTATGTGCTAGTTACTGCATATTCCAGTTCTTGTATTTTCCAGTTCCTGCATTTTCCATTCTTCATAGTACAGATTTTTAAAGGATTTTCTTTTAAAATAAAAACCCAAAAGGGTTTTCATCAGAAAATTCAAAGGCAGAATAATTATCAATTTACTCACGTATCATATGCGAAGTGAACTCAAATATAGGACATGAAAATGCAAGAATGGAAAATGCATGACATGAATATACAAGAAACTGGATACCCTGAAAATGCAGGAACTGGAAAATACAAGAACTGGAATATACCAGAACTAGCACATACTGGAAAATGCGATTTAGAGTTTGCCCACTAGGGGGCTACGAGTGATACGACCAGTTTTCTATTATAGCTCAGTAACTAATAGACTTTGCACACGGATAGTTATCACTTATTCGTATATTTTAATAGCTAGAACCATGGATCTGTGATCAATTATTCGGCCACTAGGGGGCTACAAGTGAAAGGACATCTAGTTTTCCATTTAGAACTGTACATTTCATAAGATATCTTCACTTTGATAATGCTTTCAACAGTTTATCACCAACATATATATTCCTACGTAATTTTCTGATTATTGGATTTATTATCAACGGTACTTCATACTTAGCCCCGGACATGGACTAAGAAAACCCGTTATCGCTGCTTTGCAGCTATATTTGATTATTGGATGTCATACGTGGAAATCACTTTAGTTCGGCAAAAATATGATAATAGAGCGAGCAGGCGGGGGTTGGTATGGGTTCCCTCTTGTTGAAAGTTAACTGAAAGTTCTATGTATGATCCTATAGAACGCAGAGGAAGATAGTTGAAATAATCAAATTCGTCACCTTATAGATTATGAAATAAAAACCCCACAAAACACATTAAGAATATGGCTTTTTTTCTCATAAACAATTTTTATTATTTTTCTTATAACCGAGCTTTTTTACAAAATATATAAATCTAACGGTGAATCCGCGTCATTATATGATATGATATAATACCTATATTTATATTTATATATGGTAGAAATTTACACTACAAACGATAGTTTAGTTCACTGTAGTACTTCAACACTAGCTTACACTAATACATCACCTTTTATCATCATATCACCAAATATAAGATCTAAGTCACCGACATTGCAAATTCATAAAAAGTTTCATAATTTTTCAAATTCCAGAAGCTGCTTTTAGCTGAAATACGGATTTATGGACGTGGGATGCGGAAAAATACCAAAGGTAAATGGCACCGTAGCTATTTGAAGTTTGTCTTCCACGATCCTCAGCTAAAGAAATCACACTCCTGCTAAACGGAGACAATTAGTATTTTAAACAATTACATGATTGATTTCCTTAAAATACCACAATGAATAATACAGGAGAGAATTTATTTGAAAATTAGAAATACTGTACATTACGTACTTAGACCATGAATCTAAGTTTGAAGCACGAAATTAGGTTTCCATTGAAGTTCTTCATTGTGGATTTTTAACTTCACGATTTATTTTTTTTAAACCCGTAATATCCAACATTTAGATTCCTCATAGAAACATTGTGTTCTGATATCATTTAATTCTAATAGTTAGGATAGAGCACCACGTGTAATAAGTCACCTAAAATTCACATTGTAATGATCTAGACAGTAGTCAAACAACATGGCGGTAAATGGATTTAGAATCAGACAGTCCTTATCCATAAATCAATAGTATGCATGAAACAATAAAACTATTTTATGAAAAGGACCATTTTGACAATATTTGCTTACTCGAATAATTACAGCGACTGGACCAGATTTCAGGGTTAGAGAATATAAATTCTCTGCAGACTTAAAGAAAAATAATACCGCCATATAATTTTTCCAACTGATAATAATAAAATCTAATAAACATAACCATTAAAACCGTATTAACTCTTAAAACAAATACGTTTGAATGTTTGAATGAGTTGCATATGAATACCCGAGTAAAACAGTCTGAATACCGGAGTTCATTGAAATTCGAATCAAAATAGTCTGTACTTATCATTCGTACATCACGTTCGCTAATAAAAACATATATCACTATAAGAAAAATCCTAACGGTCATCATCAGGTATTGACTTACAGATGACCGTTAGAATACGGTCGTACTGCGAATAAATATTTGTTATGATACTCCAGATTTTTCTTATATTAACACAGATTATTGTGTTATCACTACTTAATGGTTCTATATCAACAAGAACTTTTTGCACTCGGGAGAGTGGGATTGTACTGCAGCTTTGTTAATATACTTATATTGCTGACTTCTGATATAATATAGTATGATTCAGTACAAATACAGGTGGAAAAGAGGCATTTTTGTAGAAAATATAATTTCTTTTGGCTGAAGACCAACACTATATGTATAGCTTATTACAGAATTACAGAAATAGATATAAAACCACAAATGTCAACTTATGAATGAGATCTGCCTATTCACATTAATATTCTAGACTAACCACGTAATGCATAACCACGTGGACACGAATTGTTATTATTTATCACTGTTGATTGATCTAAAGATCAAATGAGGAGTGCACATTTGTCAAAAAATAAGGCACAGGTTTTCGCCTAATATCTATTGTTGCGTATCTGTGAGTGTCTGACAGTCGTGAGATACTTAAGCTACTTATGTGAAATTAAGTAATAATATTTCAGTAGTCAGTCTATAAGTCCAAAGTCTATGCGAGTGTTCTTTTTCATCGGGAACTGTTGAGTCATTAGCCAAATAATCGTGTATAAGAATGCGTCTTTGTAGCAACCACGTATTACCAATGGACCAGTCACAGGAAAAACGTGTTAGGAGAAAGAAATATCTTAACTTGTGACTTGTGACACCATCGTGCACAATCAATAATTATAAAATGGCTGACACGATTCTGTGAAATTATTGCATAAAATTCCCACGCACAATTTTTCATACTAGAAGTTTTCGTCCCATCCTGAAGTTTCATCAACGGGAATGTCTGAATCTTTTGGATAGTTATCAAAATTTGTCACGTCAGTTGGTCCTCGCACCTGTTAAAAGGAGTTAAAAGATAAGACAATGAAATCGTTGAATGAAAATAGAAGAAAGATAGAGCAATGAAAATTATGATGATTATATGCGTACATTTGGATCAAATGGAGGTTTCATTCGCAGTTTCTGAAGACCTTCCCAATCAAATCCTTGGAACCACCTAGAAATTAAATAGAACGTTTTTTTATATGCATGAAAATGTAATTAGTTCCAATATTGAAAGGTTCGTTAGGCGAACCGGGTTCTATTGTAGGTTATTCGTAACGATAACTGTTCAAATGGATGAAGTCTTAATTCTTCTCTTTAAGATAAATTCTTATTACTTTTGCATAGAAATCTTTGCGTGAAATTTCAACTTACACATTTTTGTTGGATATTCTTAGCTATCAAATTTGACAATTTTTCAAAGAAATCGGATATAAATTGAGTTTTTCTGTTTTATATCATCGGCTGTTATCGCCTTGCAAGATATATATTTCATTTCAGTACTTACTTGTGTTTTTTGATATCAGCAATACCATTTTTCTGGTATCCGAGTCGTTCACTCGGATTATCACGGCACAGCTTTTTGATGAGTTGATGAGCGTTTCTACCAATTCGTTTAGGAAATTCTATCACGTCAATTCCTTTCAGAATGATGTTGTAAGTTTTCATCGGATCGGTACCAGAGAACGGGGGACTAAATAACAACGAAGAAAATACGATAAATAGTATGTGGATATACACATAAATGCAACAGCTCTACGAACAATTATCAAACGTTCGATCAATCGTGGGTCCACCATTCGTTTCCATTTCCCTGGTCTCGTACCAATTGGCGAGGTTTTTGGCTGCGTGCAGCAAGTGGCAGGCGACAAAATAATTGCTTTCTCGATATTGTCCAATATTGTATTCCCCTATGTCGAGCGGTTGTAGCGGAATAAAAGGCGATATCTGCTTGCCGTGCCCGCCTAAAAAATCTCGCCACTTGAAAGCTGGCCTTATAACCCCCTTCACATATACGGAATTTTCTAACGAGTCCTTACGGATCGCCAAATTATCCGTTGATACCATTTTTTAATAGTTGTTACGATATTGTTTACAGAAATTGTTTGCAGAATTGTTAGCAGAAAATCGAGAGAACTCCGTTATACTAGTACATGTAACTGTTCGTAACAACACGTAAACAGGACGTAATTAACACGCAAAAGCTTCCATGAATAGTAACATTCTGTAAAACAATCCGAAAAAAACAGGTATACGTGTCAATGTGGTTGTTTCAAACCAGTTGGATTCCAAGCGAATGGAACTCGATGGACAGAATGAATTGAAAAACCACGCACGCGGACCACGGATGTCATATCACATATATCTATCATATATAGGCAGTATCTCACCTTCCAGTTAACAATTCAAACATCAGTATACCAAGCGACCAGTAATCAGCAGCGTGGTCGTGACCTTTATTCAATATAATCTCTGGGGCCACATACTCTGGTGTTCCACAGAATGTCCATGTTTTATGACCAGAACCGATACGTTTGGCGAAACCAAAATCAACCTAAAACATAGATTATACCATCAAAGATAATGAACCAGGTAACATTAAACAAAATACGACAGAATCCGATGGCTCTTTAGATATTCAACATCATTTCTGTAACGATTAATCGTAAACGTGAACTAAAATTCATTTGACCGTAAGTAAGTGATCTATTTTGGCGAAAGTATATCGCAACCATGTGTAAGCGGCTTGGTTCACACTTTTTGACGGCGTTAGACGTCGTCAGCGTCGTCAGGTTTTAGCCGCCGATCATAGCAGATTCAAGCCAATCGCAGTAACAACTATAGATGTAAGAGTTCCCAATGGAAGACGTACTTTTTCATTTCCAAGCACCCAGAAAAACATGCTTATTTGGAATGAATGCATTATTGTTACATCAGTAAACAATGTGTCCGGTATTATTTGATAGCAACAGCCCAACGCCGAATGGAATTTTACCGCGGATGATATCCAAAGATTGCTTGATGAACATATTTGGCGCCTGGTGGGGATAATAACATGAAACTTTGTAGCTATGAATTTTTTTCGCATATCAAATATTTAATGATTTTGTGGTGCTAGGGAAATATCCGTCATAATGGTTGTATCATTCCAACTTGATACATAAAAAAGGATGAATGTGGAAAACTGATCGGTATTAAGACTAATGGAAATACGAAAAAAATATTTGTAGACTGCATACAATATTTTGTGGGAATCCCATAATGGGTTGTGTCATGCCACTCCTCAAAACATGTTTTCAAAATGAATGGATACGTTTTTAGCAAGATTATCGAAAATTCTATTAAAACGATAATTATTGGTACAATTATATGACTTCGACCAAACTTACTAGTTTAACATATCCATCGTTGTTTAACATGAGATTTTCAGGTTTAAGATCCCGATAGATGATACCACGACTGTGTAGATACTGAAACGCTTCGATCACACAAGCTACACAGAATCGTGCTGTTATATCATCAAAATTACCCCTAGAGTTAATAAAAGAAATACGAAACGTGACATTTTGATGAATCGGAGTTACAATAAGAAACAGATGATGAAGTAACTGTTTTTAATCCTTTTCTGACCTAAATAAGTACCAAGATTTAGTAATAAGATTCAATGAGTGTAAATATCAAAAACGTCCTTTTCTAGATATCATTGGAAAATATTTCAGATGCAAAATACAGACGAACGAGCAAAAAATCAGATTGTTTTTTTTTATTATTCATGTGAAGATCCTTTTACATTGATATACAAAGGTCTCATTCAGTTGAATTCTGATGATCCAGCACCGTCACGGAATCCATGAACACTTTTATTTTGGATGGTTCAGTCGAGATCGTCATCCGAGGGTTTCGTTTTTCTACAGAATTTGACGTGGATGAATTCGAAGCAGAAATATTAGGTACCTGTCACGGAGAATCGTCCACAGCTCACCTCCTAAACACACTTCCATTAACATATATACATATTTAGTATCTTTCAATGTTTTGTATAATCTGAAATTAAACAATAACGTTAGGTATGAGATATACCTCCGAGTAATTTACTCCAAGGATATGCCTTTGCTTATATGTAATGTTATTTCATTTTCAATATAACAGTGATGTAAATTGGTTTTGCACGACAGAGTTCTTTTTATCAACACGGAAATCCTGTCGGCGTAGAATGCAGAGACGATTTTTCCCTGGTCGGGTGTCAATCAACAAAGACATACCCTTTTTTCGTATTCTACACAGGGAAATTTTACTTTTTTTAACTTGGTCGTGTGAAACCAGCGTTGTTGTAAAATGTGTATTCTGTAATGTAACTTTCCATCCAGTGTTTTTACAATTCCACATTTGACGGCTTTCTCAAATAGAAATATGCTATAAGTAAACTGAAAACTAAAATAAACCTAACAAACTGTTACCTTCCATTATATCGGGCAGTAGTCTCTTACCTACATATAAAATTGCACCGAGCATCCATCATGATTTTCTTTTCAGAATAAATGTGTTCTTGTTGACGGGTATCGACTATGTGCTTCTTTTTCAGACATTTCAACGCAAATGTCCTTGACCTGTCCATTGACCAATGAACCTAAAGAAGAAATAAAACTGATTAAGTAAAATTCATCTTAAATCATCATTTAAAATCAAGGCTAAAATATCGCGATGTTTAACTTATTTGTCGATATTAAAATGGGCTCGAATTCTGAATTGATATCTATTTTGACCCATCATTTCTGAGAAAGAAAAGTTTAAACTGGAAACTTTCAGAGAACCTTTAGCCACTTTAGTTTTTAAATTGAAACCCATGACATGATTTAGAATTTTCAATCTCACTCACCAATTCAACACGGCCAAAACCACCGATACCAAGAGTAGCAACAACCTCAATATCCTCGAGTCGAACCATTGCAAATTCACGGTCTTCGGCATCTTTAGTCGGAGAATGAGCACTATCAGATCCTGAGCTTGTACTGGCCCTGGAATGCCAGAATTAAAAATCATTATTTTGTAATAAGAATGATTTGAAAAAGTGTATTTTGACAATGAGTTTTCGTTTGTTATCATAAATGAATCTCAAAAGTAGCTATACCAATTTTCAAGATTAGTATTCACATAGGGGCTGGAAAAATCCTATGAGAAACAAATATTTATTTAAGGAATCACTGAAATGATAGAAAATGCGCAGTGTCCATTAGAAAAAGTGCAGACGCGCAATTCGGCCAACGAATACATGTATGTTTTCTTCGAAAGGTCGAGTTGGTGTTGTTTTTTTTTGTCGACATTCATTTAAGGTCGATATACAATTCGAAAGAAAATTATTATAGGTTGGTTGCATTGGGCTTTCGTAGAAAAATAGGTTTTATTATTGTTTTTTTATGCATTCACTATAAAACGCCTTTTCTACGAAAATCATCAACCAAGTCGGCAGAATAGGCCAAACACAGTGATTCTAAAATTAATATATTAGGTAGTAAAATTCTGTAATCTATTAATATAAGTTGGCTTCACGTTGTGTGGTTGTGTTGCCGTTGGTAGGAGGCAATTCAATTTCAAACATATATATGACATAACGCACTGCTCCTGCCATTCGTAATTAGATGAAAACTATTTCATAGCTAAGTGTCAGGTTTCAATGTCAATACCTACAGACTGGTAGGAGTCCTGAAGTTTGGGGTTGAAGTTAGTGTTTCATATATTTAATTATATCAACATTCGACATGATTCACTAATCGATACTGGGTTACTTGAAAAGGTTGATGCTGAATTAGTAGCTAAATTGAAGGTGATAGACAGGAGAATGGGGTTTTTATTTTAGGTATGATTTGATTTTGCTTTGCGCGTTGAATTAATTTCTGAATACTAGTTTAGAAACGTTTTCACTTCACTATACCAAATATTTTGAAGTGATGATATCTAAACGAAAGTCTTTGAAAACCAGCAACGATATCGTGGAATATCTCTCTTATCGGAATTGACACCTGTTTGTCGTCATTACGGCTGATAACTAGTCAATGATTACGCAAAATTACGTTTTCTATTTGACAATTAATAATTCATTTCAGATAATGACATCTCAATATTAGAATGGTTATTATCTTCTTCTCAAGAGAAAATAGAGAGATGTAAACTGAAAACTTCTGGACTCCCGGGGATATACGCTACTGCGACGCGTTTTAAGATAGTGAGATTTTCGCTTCAATAGAATATCAAGAAGGTGAAATATCAGCTCCGATGCAGACATGATATAATGAATGATTTATATGTCCTAAGAATTCTCTCCGTACCGGATTTTTAAATGTTTTATTCATATCCGTAAGAAGATATGAAAATGAGTCTATGACATTCAGTTTTCTATAGTCTCGTCAATACGAGACACGAGCTGTGGGGTATAAACTATTTCCAGAGATATAATTTACTGTACTTCCTTTCCATATAGTATATTATAACCTATCTAAAACATTTGAATGTTCAAAAGGATGCGAGGATGTATTTATACACGGATAAAAGTAATATACGTCATCAGTGTACTACGTATAAAGATTATAGATTTAAAATGGATACTCAGAAATAGAACAAAATGAACATTAGACGTAGATTAACGTTGAAATAGGAGAACATGCAGATTGAGTAGAAATAACTGACGTTTAATCGATTCTTGGATCAGAATTAATGATAAGTCGTAGAAACTTCAAGGAGCTATACTAGTGGTATACTAATATAAATCTCATTTACTTATTGACAGAACAAGAATGATTATAGAATAGATTATTGACTGATGATATTAAACAGTGTCTGTGCTATATAATGACTATGTTGATAGGAATATAGCTGGTAGCACAAAAATCAAATAACGCACTACGAGCGGCGTTTATCGCATTAAGACACTCTTAGAACTAATCCGGTTAATATAACACTAAATTTCTACTCGGAGGTAAACTTGATTTGCCCGAAACTCTTACCACATGGACATTTATATTGCCCGATGAAATTCTCATCAGTGGTCAAGTTCTGGCGAACTCGTGAGAAATCCGACGAAGTTCGGGGCTGCGATAAACCCAGTTTAACTGGAACGAGTATTTTTCGTTGACAACTTTCTATCGACAATGATCAATGTTACCCAAACCAGACGATTTTTCACTCGTCGAGTGTAACTCGAGAAACATCATCACTTTTCAGTCGTCCATGAAAAGTTGATAAGAAAAAACTCGAACGAGCAAAATCGGCTTGAACTACTGCTATGTCCTCAAGCTCTAGACATAGGGATTATGTTCTAGCAAGAGTTAATTGACAAAAATAAAATATTACGCAAAACAAACTCATTAACATAAAAATCATCAATCAATTAGATCATATCAATAATTAGTTAACAGATTCGTCACATAGATCACTGTCCGTTAGTTCAGAAAGGTTACAACTTACTCAGACGAGTCACGCGTCCTGGAACATTTAAAAAATGAAAAATCTCCATTCATTGAAATCAGAAAACAACTTTTAGTTTGTTATTGGATCGTCACCATTACGGAGAAAATGGAGAAAAAACGAATAAAAAACCTTTTCCATAGCAAATATTGAAAATTTAAAAGAAACCTTTGAAATATCAAGGCCATCACCTTGGTGCTTGAAAGTGCGAATCAGTAAATTTTGAAATGTTCTTCGGTTGTTAAGTCCTTTTGTTGAATGTGTGAAAGATGTATCGGGTATTAATACAAAATTATCTGTTTTTTTCTCGAGTACAATTTACGAGTACGTGGAGCATTGCGAAACTATTGGAATTTTTCTCAAAATATTAATCACCAATCGTAGTTAAATTATTCATCTATTAGTAAACAAAATCTTCTGGCATGCAAATCCATTAAGAAGGATCCTACGGTATATAACAGGTTCCCACTGGAACCCGACTTAACATAAAGAGGTTGGTGTAATCAACGTCACCGCTACAAATTATTTTAGATATGTTCGGTCGCACAATGCATCAGACTCAACTTAATGTCTGTCCCAAAATGTATCAGCAATATTTTCTTCACGATTTAGAATAAGAATGTATTACCAAATTTTCGAATGTAGTTGTTCGACACTTGTAACATCAAATAACTTTCACAGATTTCAAATGAAGAACTGACTGACGAAGGAAATTTGATTCCCTCAATAAAATACGATTAATCAACAACTTTCAAGAGTTAATTGACGGAAAGTTCAGAACAGTTATTTGATTATCGATTTCAAATTGGACTGATACATAAATCGACATTACAAATTCAGACGAGATTTTACCTTGAATTACTAATCTTTGATTTTTTTTTGAAATTACTATCAAACTTAATACTATTTTTTTCAAAGCGCTGATACATTTTAGAAAGTTGCTAGTAAATTATTTGAGGCAATAGATTTGTAACCTCAATTCATTTTTATCAGAGCATTGATTAAAATGATGTAAAATTCGTCTAAATTTGATTAGAGAATAAACTCCAAGGAATACATCTATCCAAATTTGAGGGCACTTTTGGATTTTCAGGATAAAATTGATGAATCTATTGCCTCTGACTGAGAACGGAGCACACGGCATTCTTTGGAAAATAAGAAACTAAATCCGATAAAAATATCCAATAGATATAAAAGTATATGAAATATAATACGTTTACATACATTGAGTGGTATCCCAGATCGTAAAGTGAATACACTTTTGATCGTCGATATATAGCACTGAAATTTGAATTACCCACACAAAATAATCACAAATCAGAGAAATAAAGGCTTTTGAAAAAAATAAAATATATAAAAGATTTTCGTATTGGTTGGATTAAGCAGACAAGCAGTTGGACATAGGGCAGATTTGTCTAATTTTAGTGGAAAGTAAATTAGAAAGTAAGTTTAAAGGATCGTTTGATACAATACCTCTGTGCACCACGGGCTTCATCGCCATAATCTTTATCTCTTAATGCATTCAAATCACCGATCAACTGATTAAATGACCTGTAAATGAAAAAATTAGACATACAGTCATTTTTCTACAAATCTAATCCCAAAAATTGCTGCTCGATTCAATGGTATATCTGCAGTTATTAGACGATTCTGTGGATATTTTGACAATGTGAAATTACATTATCATAACATAATGATTCACAAACTATCTCCGTCTTAGTGTATTATCAAGAAAATCAAGAAATCCAAAATACTTTTTTGCTATAGCAAGTGCATATTTCAAGTAAATGTCAGAACTTACTCTCTGTCAACAGTTAAACACTCAACTCCTGGTGGTTTGGCGATCACATTTGCTGTCCTACGATCCTCACTTAAAAGTAAGAAAAACATCATATTTTCATTTCGGAATATTTCAGATAATTCGTCAAGTTCTAACCATAATTCATAACAATATATTTATATGTATATACCTGAGCAAAGCCTTTTCGCCGAAATAATCTCCTCGTGTTAAAGCACGGATAAGTTGAGGCGAATCTTTCCCCTGTATAAGTTGAGTGACATTTACGGCTCCTTTATTGATTATGAAGAACGTATCTCCAGTGTCTCCTTCTCTGCATATGTATTCACCTTCATGGAAGAAATCCTAGTCGAGAAAACGAAAGTTTTATTACTTCATCTCACACGGTAGAAAAGAGTCTCATCTTTTTCTCCCAGTTGCCGACAGAAATATGATAACGGTGACATTTTCAACGAATTCGCACCGAAGATTACGTGTCATACACTAGGCAAATAAATCCAGTCTCTTTCAGAATGGAATCATTATCATCTGTAACTATGATTTGTATAAAGATTCGTTTCATTATAAAATCTCTAGTCCAAAATGTATCGTATGACCTACATAATCATTTTGGTGCACGTTCAACTATAGAAATTTTACTTTAAGCACGAAGAATTCCATTAGAGATCTAGCAACAGCGGAATGTTCGTAGAGGGTACGTCTTATTCAATAATCATCAAACGAGAAATATGTCAATATAATGACTGACTGTT
The DNA here is from genome assembly GCA_036785005.1 of Tubulanus punctatus. Taxonomy (NCBI): domain Eukaryota; kingdom Metazoa; phylum Nemertea; class Palaeonemertea; order Tubulaniformes; family Tubulanidae; genus Tubulanus; species Tubulanus punctatus. The sequence continues at coordinate 503 of JAYMFW010002461.1, read as the reverse complement.
TTAATCTTCAACCTGTATCAATCTTTGTTTTTATATCTATGTTAGAACCGTGTAAAACAATATCTGTTGGCGAGTTCATTGATCTAAGAAAATATCAATTCTGTAAAGTTGCGTAGACGTCGGGGGAAACTTTTCTGATCAATTTTTCTGATTGCGAAGAAATCGCACTCCTTCCAGTAACTGGTGTTATTCCAATAATAATTTGTCATGTAGGTGGTTTGAAGATAGAAAACAGAGAGAAGCAACGGTTCGATTATTAAACAGTGAATGTCCGCAGGTGAAATATTAATGTGTTCTACCTCAGAGGTGGTATCCTCTCGCACGGAGGAATATATCGTCGAATTTTAATTACACCCCGCGGCGTTCAAATATTTGTTGCATACAATTTTCTCTACGCCTAAATTTATCGGAATGTCGATTATGAATAATTTTGATAAATGATTCAATGGACGAGAACAAAAGCAATCGTTTCTTTAAAATTCATATCTGTCTCGAAAATACTA
>JAYMFW010002350.1:1483-12768 GCA_036785005.1 Tubulanus punctatus | reverse complement strand
TTGCCTGAAGCTTACTTACCCTGTCTATCTTACAACACGATCGTCGAGAGTTACAGAATATTCGGTTGTGAAATATAGATTGAAGAACATCTTTATTCACAGGTTTTATTTGTCGCTAGCTGTATCGTTGTTCAATTTTCATCTTGTTCCACCATTTGAAGGTGGAAAGGGCGAATTATGTGTTACATTTAAAAATTTCAATTTACTTAAAAAAACATCGCCCTGGGAAAATGGATTGAAAGTGCCAGACCTAGTAATTGGGTGTACTAAGTACAGGTGGTTTCGGAAAATGTAGGAAAGACTTTCAAACGGTATGCAAAATATTTTCATCTTCTCTTGTACGACTTTTACTAGGCTCCGACATCTAGTATTGTTTCTTTTTATGTTTAAACTTGTCAAATTATGTATCACGTACCTTCTCTAAAATACTTTGTTACAATATTATTATTTGTGTGGTCTAAACCAAATCCCAACTCCCAACATAGCCCGAATTCTACATTATCGGAATAATTATGATCACCGCGGATTTATTGACGCACTAAAAAGCGTTTACAATATATATCTTATACAATGATACCTTGATATTCAGTATGTCATCAATAAATGTTTATCAATAAAATGCAACAAAAGTACCTAAATTGCTATTAATTCGTATTGATTGATTTTAATTGATCTTTTAAAAATTACAACGTGGTGATTTGATGTACAAATGTTTTTTGAAAAATAATTCAATCGTACGAAAAGCGATGACGAAATCGGCCGTGACCGCCATGTCGGTACTAGTTTCAAGTCGCATTGTCGAATCTATGAACGATAGTCGTTGTTCGAAACTTTTAACTCCGATGGAAAGCACTTCTTGAACAGTTACCAAATTTCGTTAATTTTGTAACAAGTGACTACTGAATAACTTAAAATAAGATAAAATATTACGACCTATTCCATACATAATGTTAACCAAAATCAATGACATTTTTGAAGGCGTCAACCAACTTTTAAGATAGTTTTCTCGTTACCTTTGTCATGGGAGTCTGGTACATCAATACATTGTTTAAAGTGGAATCGATAGTAAGAATCACTAGCACACGACGATAGTGATGACATCGGTTTACTACATGTTAATCCAGAACTGTTCGTGTATGAAAATTTGTACGATCCTTGAAAAATGCACGGTATCGGAGCTGCCGGTTCTGAAATCAGAAAAAAAAAGAAAATTGAGATGTAATTTTGTAGTTGATATTGATATACAGACGAAAACATTGGCGTCTTTTGAGTCGGTATAATATTGGACATAATCCTATCAAGTTACTGGAGGATTTATGCCAGATTAGTTCAGTGGATGATGATTAAATTTGATTAATTTCCATCCTGATAAATTCCCTAATTCGTCCGGTATTTGACGTGAGCTAAGATTCATTAAACTACGTCAGACATCACGACGAACTGACAGTTGCGACTCATCCAGTAATATGACGATGGATATCAGACAATATTTATGTTCTCAGTCGATGAAATTTCATCACAGTTCATATCCACTCAAATTATTTTAAATTTGACACATGGGTGCAATCACAAGTTGAAACTAATCATGTCAGAATCAGATACATGTAATAGGAATTTCAAAATAACCCATAATCGATGGAAATTATGGATTATATGAAAATAGACAGTATCTCCCAATGATTGAATTATTGAATCTGAATTATGAGAAATTTAATAATATCCAATGTAACCATTCTTAAAAGAAATAGATTTAAGTCAAAATGTACACATTTTCACATTTCAAATCACGAAGAAAGTATTGTAATTGTTTTCTACATATGAATCAAAACCGAAATTCAGTGTATTCAGTCGTATGAAAATATGCAATAAATGATTAAAATTACTTACCTCTGATAAGCGTATAAAGGCGAGCGTTACCGCGAATTAATGAACACAAAGTTCCAAGATTCTCGTACTCAAGACAGAAACCTGTAAAATATAGTAATTAAAGTTGCATAACTGGAGGGTAAAAAAGATAGAAAGATAGAAATCTGTAAACAGCGCTCCTCAAGCGATCTATGATTCAAATATTACCCACGCAGGAGATTATACAAAATTGAAACTAAGATCTAATAGCGGTGCACACTAATAATCATTCAATGATTTTTACACATCGCAATATTTCAATGTTACACGCAATCATCCGTTTACAAAACTAGCAACGACAATCCAGTTTCAAAGTGGATGCACTTTCGAAACTTTTTGACTCGATGAATGATAAGCCATTTGTTGCCGCAGACTCATACGTGAACTTTAGAGAAATATCATTTCAACAAGACAATTCAAATCGAAGAGTTGAAAAATAACGAGAAACATCTGTCATATTTCAATAGTGAATTTTTCGCTTTATGGAGTGAAAGTTTGATTTAATCAGTAAATGACCAAAATACCACGCCATCCAAAGGAATTTACTTTACATGAATTTTTGTGTAATTATTTTACAGTTCCAGGAACTTCAGAAAAGTTTTATTGGTCGATTCAAAATTACGCTTGATTTGAATGCTTTTTTGTGATTTGCTGAAATTTACAGTAATATGATACATGGCAAGTTGATTTGTATGTAACAAAAGTTTGAAGTGAGTATTGATTATATCCTCAGGATGAATTTAACAAAAGAAAAAAATTATAGAACACGATGCCGCCAAAAACTTTTGATATGGCTTTTTACAAAATCAATCTCGGGGCAATATTTATCGTCAGGTTGATCATAAAAACTTTGAACAATGTTTTGAAATCGGCTAATGTGAATTGTTTATACTTACTTTCTTTGTACTGTAATACGTTATGATGCGATCGAGTTATGACCATACATCTGTAGCAGCTACTGGCTCTAAAAATATACAATTAAACGTTGTAAGATAAATCTACCAATTTGTTCATTAAATTCCGTTACGTTCCGACCGAGTATTTGCTTGTGGCTCGAGAAACGTATGATCAGTTCCATACCGTTCCGATACGATTTCTCCCAATGAAAGGCCCATGGAACGAATCGAAACGGGATGTAAGGAATGAGCCTGACTTTCATGTAAATAGATCGAAACAGTATGTACAGTCGAAATGATGAACCTAGCTTAAGAGTACTAGAGTAAAAATAGTAAAAAACTCATCCAGAAACTATGATATGAAATAAAATCATACTTAGATGAATTCACGACTTTTCTCTAAAAGGTTTTAAAGAATTAAATATTGAAATAACTATAGAATGTTGATTCAGAAGATGATTATTCAATATGATTGATAATCTAATATCATAATAATTTTCTTTCAGACTTTCCATATGAAGGTAACAATAGACCAAAGCACAGATGAACCTAGTTAAAGGAAGTATATAGATATAGACTACATGCCGTATCAATGTAACATTAATTGATGAATGAATATTGAGCGATCATATGGAAGTGATTGACTTATCAGTATTAATTCAGCACAGATCAGAGACCGAACGATTCCTCGATAATAGAACACATATTGATATCTAGAAATCTCTCTCTTTGAATTTATATTTGATTGAATAACATTCACTTTACGATACTAGAACATAATTTGCTGATAAACCTTTTTCTGTAATTGAATGTCCAGGTCAAAATGTTATCTTCCATCAATCAGGAATAAATATCATGTTTGACAGTAGTCGTTAGAGTACCGTCAGAATTTTTCCATCAAATAACGATCAGTTGTCTGATTCGTCATTATCTTTTCGAATCATGTACAGTTGTTATATGTTTTTATTTGCAGTATGGTAAATTTACGAAAACATGGCGTCAATCTTATTTAGATTTGAATAGCTCCGATACCGTTACCGCTGATCCAATTATGCAATGTCCCATCAATTTTCTTAATGTGTCACTATCTAGTCGGTTACTTAGCCCATGGGATTAATGCTAGGTGTGAGTATAAGTCTAAAATGCGGATCACGTCGTATCAGGTTGTCGTAGTCTTATTTGATGGACCAACTTCCATCTACGGAATGCTAATCGCCCAAGGGGACCGGAACTCATCCGGGGATACCATACATAAGATATCGCTAGTGTGTCAGCCGAGTCACTCCTGGAATTCTCGTGCAATATCACCTTGTTCAACATTGTCTCTGTTCAAAAAAGACTTTGCTAAAGCTGCGTATCGAAAGTTAAAAGCATAGTGTAGTCCTTTACCGCGCAAACAGTTGTCTGGTACTGTCAGTGCGTACAGCTGCGCGTCACTGACAGTCGCCGCCATATTGGATATTGTATTTCGGGGACATTATTTTTACATCAACCAACGCTTTCAACCAAATACGATTACCGTGTATAAAAATGTTAAAATCATTATCCTGTCCCTAACGTTAACATCATTACATCTAGAAAACAAGAAATGTCTACGATTTTCCAGCCACCGTTGCATACAGGTCACTGAGAGATGGAGAAAAATGAGAAGGTAGTCAACAATGACAGTAGTAGTTTACACGGCTGATATCTGGTAGTTTCCAATGACAACATTAGTTCAGCTTTACTTTACGGTCGATAGAACAAGGACAATACTAATAGGTGATATAGATCCCATATATCGATAGATGATTGAAAGGTGAACTTTGAGAGGAAATACCACTGTACGCATATAGGATTATATGTGTATATTGACCCAGAAATTATGGTGATTTGACACACAAGTTGACATACATCTTTCAATTAACCTCGGAATTAGTCGGACGTCGAGCTTTGTACCAGCAAAGATATGATTAGAGAATACACAATTAGACCCAAGTCTTAACCGGCGGGACTTGGACGGACTGAATCAGTTCTCTACTGAATACACTAATCGATGTTGGTAATAAAGTTAGTCGACGGTTCGACTAAAGTTTAGGCTTTTACTGGTAAGATTAGATTGAGAACTCTGCGCTGAAGTGTTGCAGATGTTTGCAGAGGGAGTTTTGGGAATATCGGATGTCACATTGTTTCTCTCAGAGGACGACAATTATAAATCCCTTCGATGTAAGACTCCGCGTATCAACTGAACCCCTGTCTAAGGTCCTAGCATTTCTTTGATGATTTGCGATAATGAAAGCTGTAGTTCTAAAAATCCATATTCACCATCGAACAACGTTTGGCAACAAAAGCAATAGCGGCGGTGAACATTCTTCTAAAGTGGTCACAGCCTCATCGATTCAGTTCGCTGGTATCATTGATGCGTAATGCATACCAATGGCCCTATTGTACGGTAGAAAACGGCTCCACTTGAGTCTATAAAATATCATGAAAGCGTTAATCTTTCGAGACAGATCGTGTTTCTAGTCGCAATTCTTCGCCTGTCGTTTTTTCGTAAGCCGCTCACATTTTGATGTAGCGCCGGGAAAAATGCGCCTTTTTCTTATATTTGATAAAGTGTTTGACACAATATCTGGTGATGAGGATTTTTTTACTCATTTTTCACGGTCGATTACCGGGAGTGGGGGATAAGCTAACGACTGCGTGTCGTGAAATACAGGACAAATGGCGACTAACAGTGAGTGGATAGAAAAATTCTATATTACGACGAATCTGGTCACATGTTTTGTTTTCGTAGTAGAATTGAAGTAGAGCTCAATCAGAAACTGTAAATACCTCGTTGAGTCGACAGGATTTTATGTAATGACACAGGATTTTGTAGTTTAAAGCAAATGTAACGATTCCAAAGCTAGGGATGAATAAATTCAATTCGATCTTTGACTTAGACTCAGGCGACAGACAGAAAGACAAATTAGTCTCCAAAATGCCTTTTCCAATACTTACTTTGCTTAACAGTAAGTAGATCGGTATTCTGAACAAAATCTTATACGAGTTCAAGTCAGTCATTTTATCTTATCGGAATAGGAATATGAGCGGCATTTAGGTATTCTTCAAACAAGGCTTTATACTAAAGAAGCAACTGTTCGTCAAAGGCTGTTTTCTTGTTCTTCGATTCTGACCAATTTCCCCATGTTTGCTATGAATCATTTCAACTGTTTCCTCGGAGATTCATTAGGTTCTACCTACACTGATTTGAATTTAAAGTCGAACTCCTCGCGTATCCTTGCTAAGAAACACCTTTGTTTTATTTTCCACCAGCCTTTCAAATAAGGAGATATTTTTAATTAAATTTTAAACTTTCTGTATAATTTTCAGTTTCATTTTCACTTCAGTTTCTACATTATCCAGTTAAACATAATGGAGGCATAAATATGAATAGAAAGTGATGATATGACTTGACGCCGAACATGATATAACATAGACAGTGATCACTGGGGTGAATTTATACTAATTACCCAATAACGTGTACACTGACGATATTTGCAAATGGATTTTCTCCAGCGGCAACTGTCGGTTTTTACTCCGTAAAATATTACCCGAGATGGAAGTGTTTCTAATGACTATTCGACGCTTCTATTAAATTCTAGTAGCAAATTATACGTTTTAGCGCTCGGTGATAGAGTCAAACCTGGTTGACTGACTGCTGCAAGGTGATGTCGTCGTGATGAAGGGAATAAGACATTACCGTAGAAGATGTACACAGAGAACACTATGGGTGGTTTATGTACAATTTTGAATCGGATTCACATTTACACAAATTATTTTTTGTGTGGATAGAATTTATCATACCACAAAATACATCAATTTCATTTACTTTCGTAAAATTTTGCTTTATAATTCTTCCACTTTAAATCAATCGGATCATATATATAAAACAACTTGACGTAATGTATATTCTGAATTCATACATATGTAATTTACTTATATATTCAATAAAGTAAAACGTCTTGAAATCGTGATCTAAAAATAATTCAAATCTATATCTATCACGATGAACGTGATGACATTTTAAAGCTTAAAGGCTACAACATATCTGACTCATTCTATATTACTAGACTCCCCTTTCATATTTTTTCGTGTTTAGATAGTTTTTTGATTTCTTTGTTATTTGAATATTCTATATTATGATGAGGTCGTAAATTTTTCATGATAATTCATATAAAACAGAATTTTAGGCATGGAGAATAAAACTTTCTATGAATTTAACCATACACTAAACAATATTGCTCTTCGACAGTAATTTTTTTAACCCCATTATAATTATATACTTTTTTTGCGTTCAAATCGTTTTTCTGATATTTTCATGAATGAGATCAGAACGTTTTGAAATGATTCAAAAAGCAGAATCGGAGAAAAATTAGAATCATAACGTAAATAGGATTTGTTTCCAATAACAGTACAAATTTCTCTTTGATGAAATAAATTAATTTTGGTACTGTTTGAATAAAATCCACGTCTTAACTAATTGATAATTGTTAATCAAATAGTTCCCATTGACAAATAATTATTTTGTGAACCTGATAACCCTTTAGGTTTCGAGTCCTGCAACATATCTGCCTGGTGTGTATTTTCCTATCGTAGTACAAGGTTTATATACATTAGGTCTCGTATTACTAAATTGCGTGTTCTTTCTCCTTATAAATACGATCAATCGTTACTTATGAAAAAAGATTGATTTAACGGATTATTGAATGATTAACCTAAGGTTAATACATATCTACAGATGCTACATCACGTCATGCCGAGCGTTAACCCTCTATTCTCCGCGTACACACTACCGCGTATCAACTAACACGTCACACGTATACACGTGTATTCGCCGCCACTATGATCAATCAATATTTAGAAAAATATCTTCCGACTTGTTTTTTTCTCTCGTTATAATCATTCCAATATCTGTCGTTATATATTATTTCATTTTATTGGGCAACTCGGTATGAAAACTCTTAATTAGGATAAATTAAATTACTGACCGAACGGCCAAGCATTGGCCTATGAAGCACATTGATAATACACTAATTTAAATTCAAATTCAAATTGCTGTTCTACGTGTATTTGCAGTAGGCAGTCTACCTGATCGAATTAAAGTTATTAGAATTGAATAAAGAGAAACACGAGTTAAATCCAAATAAATGTTCCATGTTCACATCGTGGGTTAGTCCGTGTCTTAAATCATCGAAGATGGGCAATTAGCGAGAAAATGTGTTTCATCGTCGATTATATAGCAATGACGAAAAATCCACAATATGTTTCAGATTATGATTTTTAACAATTTTTTCCTAAATAAATTAATGTTAATTGACATATTTTAGTCGACTGACACAACTGTTTGAGATGTCATTATTTTAATGTTTTCTTAAGTATCATTAATGCACATTGAAGCAGCTCGATGTTTTTTTTTATTCGTGGCAGAGTTGGTTTAAGAACATTCATTTTCGGTTAAGCAGCATCAACCCACTAAAGCGAAGTTACATAAAACGAATTAAAAGGGGACAATTTGCAATTTGAGAAGAATCATTGACAAATAACGGCTAAAATAATATGATACACTGCAGGCAATTCATCGTATCCTGAGGTAGTATTTTAAAACCTTTGATGGCTGTAATATATTTTAACAGTAATATGAAATACGCTATCGACATATCCACATCGGGAATTAAATACCCTATCATCAGCGTTCGTATAACTCGGTATGCCTGTAGCAGGCGATGACAAATTGTGTTGCGCCACGTCAGGGCTCGGATCATGCAGACCTTGCGGGGATACAGTCGATTACTATCATGTATTACCTTTAGAAGGGCGGAGGTCTACAAACAAGGAATTAGTCGGGATAACTGTTAAACTGAAAGCAAACTATGAATTGATTTTGTGTCTTCAGTATTGGAGTTTATAAATAAGTTTTGAACAGCTAATGATTTTTTAGTATACGGCGCTTTGAGTCATTTTCAAACTTTGTTCCATTACACAGGACGCACTTGAGAAGTGCTTAATTTTACTCTGTCTAATAGAATCTGACAACTTCTCAGTTCTTAAAATAGATCATTTGAGTGAAAACTATATTGGAATTAAGTACATCCTGATCGATAATCAGGTTGGCGTGTATTGATGTTAACCAACAAAATTGATTTAATGAATCCAATTAAAAAGAGAAATGTATTCATCGCAATGAAGAATCAAAGAAATTGCATAAGAAACAAGAAAACAAATCATCAATCAACATCAGAATTTATTTCAAATTGCTTGATTCGAAAATAATGCCCATATATGATTCTTCATCAAGATTCAAACTTGCCAACAACTAACTTGCCTAATGGAGGAAAATTAACAATTTGTAAATCTTTTGAGATCATAAGAAAAATACATACGTACGTATATCTTGTGATAACGAATTATCAACATTTCATCTTAGCCATCTTCCAATGTTGGACGCATTAGAAAATGTGAAATAGTTATTGGCAATAAATTCACCTTCAGCACATTTCTTTCGAAAGTACTTTTAAACAGATTTTTTCCTATCGATGCTAGAAAATATAGGAAGACGTTACGTCACACATGATCGACTATTGGAGACATTGAAAAAGTCATCAATACTTCACCGTTCATTGCTTACAGCAATATAGACTTACTTCATAGATAGTTAATCTTTAGATTTCATTAATAACTCGCCACGGGGTAAAATTTAGTATCTGCTTACAATATATATATAGCCATCTAGATATGATAATATATTTAAATTGCATATCGATTAGCGGACAAATGTGTTAACGAATATGAACGTCTAATGTAAAAAAGCCTAAAAGAGAGTAGTGGTAACGGTATCGTTTAACCAAAAATTCATAAATGAATGTAGCGGAAAATATGAAACCAATTCGATAGAATAAAACCGAAGGGATAGATTTATATTCTGTTTGATGATAATTAATGGATGATATGTCGTTCTGATTTAATATCTCTGATGTTTCATAAATTGTCGACGCTTAATGTAAACTAAATTAATGAAAGCTAAAACCGAACCATGCGGCAACTGACATTCACTGATGTTACCGATATTCTATATTCCAACAGAGGTTAAACGTAATCGAAAAAACATCTACTCCCGCGGACCTGAAAACCATAATTTGCCTTTGAATGTTTTTACGTTAATATTTTGTGCAACATCTGATATGATTGGTAGTCAGGATCAAATATTTCAATTGATGGATGGATAGATAGAAAAAACTAGTCGAAAACATGGTAGATTATTTATTTGATTTACTTTTTGAATTTAATTAATACACTGAATGATTGGTCTTTGGGGAGGTACAAATGGCAGAAAATCAATCTGAAAAATGGAACTTTTTAATGACGTCCTTTTGATGTTTAACTGCGCAAAAAATACAAACATTTTTTTTTATGTTGAAATTCTCAAAGGGGGAAGAGGTGACATTTGTATTATTTGATAAACTTGAATGAACCAAGAATCGTCTTCGGTACATTTCCAGTTAAAACGGTCGACTTAATGCAAACATAATGCACGTATTCAAACATCGCACGAAACAAATTCAGATATCACTTAGTACAGATTTTCTCATTAAAATTAACATTAACTCATTATTCCTCTCTAATGGGGCACAGAAGAAATATTCCAAGGCACAATATTATATTTTTCCATATTCCTTTGAAGGCTTTAATGAAAAAATGTATAGGTAATGTATTTCAATCATCGTACATCTTCGGAAATTATTGTATTTAAAAAAAATATATACATCTACAAATGTAATTATAGCTTCATCATAAGATTTAATTCCTGATTTTTTTATGTGTTTTTTTTTTATTGTGTCACAGCCAATATAAATTCCAAAAGATGCCGATGGCCATTGAATGTATTAAATTGCTCTTAATTCAGTGACCAATGATATTGAATGTATTTCATTACTCTTAATTCAGTGACCAATGATATTGAATGTATTACATTGCTTTTAATTCAGTGATCAATGTTATTGAATGTATTACATTGCTCTTAATTCAGTGACCAATGATATTGAATGTATTACATTGCTTTTAATTCAGTGATCAATGGTATTGAATGTATTACATTGCTTTTAATTCAGTGACCTATGTTATTTCATTGCTCTTAATTCAGTGACCGATGTTATTGAATGTATTACATTGCTTTTAATTCAGTGACCAATGTTATTTCATTGCTCTTAATTCAGTGACCGATGTTATTGAATGTATTACATTGCTCTTAATTCAGTGACCAATATTATTGAATGTATTAAATTGCTCTTAATCTAGTGACCAATATCATTGAATGTATTACATTGCTCTTAATTCAGTGACCAATGTTATTGAATGTATTAAATTGCTCTTAATTTAGTGACCAATATTATTGAATGTATTACATTGCTCTTAATTCAGTGACCAATATTATTGAATATATTACATTGCTCTTAATTCAGTGAC
>JAYMFW010002238.1:0-25269 GCA_036785005.1 Tubulanus punctatus | reverse complement strand
TATAATAGACAGTCCTGAAACGAAGAGACCTGGAAAACAATACAACAAATAAATGCTTTTCGTCGAGTATTTTTATGACTTCAAATTCTCACAAAGTCTTTCATTCCAAGGGACCGCGTCTAAGGTACTAGCTGCTGAATAGTCTTAAATGTAAGTCAGTGCAAATAGAAAACCTTTTCACTGTACGTAAGTTCCAAGGCCGCATCCTGGATGGGATTCGAAACAATTGCTTGCGACTTATAACCTCAACATAAATTCACCAAATTCATTTTCCATTCATAAATCGATTTTAAGTCGAGATCCGCTGCCACTCAGGAGTCATTATGTATGATTTGAAAGTGTTCTCCCAGGTGACCTTTTTCTTCTGACATATTATTTCGGCATAACTTCATTAATCCACCATTTTATGTTGAGATATAATCTCGGAATAAAATGATTTTCCATTTTTCATATCTGACGTCCACAGGACGCTTCCGTACACAAATAATTATTTAAAAGAATTCTGGATTTCATTCCTAGATATATCTGAACTTAAATCATAAATGAATTTTAGAATAGCTATCAACATATTTGATAAATACTAATCAGCTAAAATAGTGATATCATGAGGATATCCACTCTCGATATCAGCAGTATCAAACGTTGTAGCCATTATTTCCAACTTATCATCGATATTCAATTAAAGTTAGTTCAAACCAAGATATCGTATTACTTTGGAACTAATGTAATACAAACAAAAACGATATTCAAACAAAAGTTACTTAACTATTGTTGATGGGTGGGTATTTAGTTCATGTATGCTAGGCCTAGAGTCAGGGAGTTCTTGTATGAGCTCAATCTTTATCCGCTACATTTATTGATTGGATCCTCTGGAATATCAAAGGTGTACATACAAAGCAGGTAACATGTTCGTCTAATATTTACACCACTGGCCAATGCAACGCGTCGAAAATTAAATTGGGTGTGAGTGCTTCTCCCCATAAGGTCCACAATTTTCCAAGTGAAAATTTGATAATGCTCATATATTTTTGGTCAATTAACACGAATATTTTGCTACATCAGAAATAAACAGTTACAAAGATCTGATCAAAATAGTCTGCGAGTTCGTCCACCTATAATTCATGTACACTTCTGTAGATTGTCAGTGACATAACAACGACAATTTACAGTCCTTTGAAATTCATTCAGTTGAATAATGTGGTCTGTATATAACATCATCTACGAGTTCTGCCTAGATAATTGGGCATTATTAATATGATTTTACCCATTCAAACCACAACAAATACCATTCGGAGAGGAAGCAACATCTAGACTAAAAGCAAGCAGTAACATTCAGTATAATGTGTTAAAAGATTCAACACTTAGGTAAAAGACACCATTTTCAATCTACGTTAGTATAATTGCCTCCTTTGTAAAACTATTCTAGGTAAAACGCATGCTGGAATGGTTAACGGCAACGTGCATTGTAGTGTAACATTTCAATCTTTCTTAGTACAAGTTCTTTCGTAAAAATGATAATAAAGAACTGATAAGGTGAAGGACACCATACACTGACTTTCTTCTTTTTTCTTCTTTCATTTTTTTTACCTTCACAAGGGGCTGTAACAAAACTGTTCTGAATAAGCTCTTTGCTTCTACAGCACTCTATAAAATTATGTAATTTTTCCAATTCAAAATGTTGTAAATTATTATTTGAAATATACATGTCAGTACAATGTCGGGATTTAATTTCACGTATTTATGTATATGAGCTACAGTAATGACAAGTTTTCGGACAGTTTTTCTTCATAAAGTCACCATACTCGGATGATCTACAATATTGGGTCCACGATGAACATTTTCCATTATGGTCTTTGCATGATGAATCTGAAAAAATATTGATTTTAAGTTATTAAGTTATTTCACATTGACAGTTGATTCCCATCAATAAAGCAGCAAATAGTACCATGCCTCGTACATGTGTGCACCTTACAAAAATATAATAAGAAGCAACAGCTAAAAGTTAAATAATTATCATCAATGTATTTAGTGAGATAGTATTACTATTATCATAATTTATCATAATTTATCAACATTTATTATTACCATATCATTATCATCATAATTATTATTATTATCATTAACTTTTGTGCACTTTAAAACACCCAAACCATCACACTCGAGGGCACAGTGGCTTACATCTTCCAGGTTCGTACTGTGACCCTCATCTTTTGAAACTTAAACATTGTAAATACAATCCGGTACATTAAATACAATATAAAAATGAATATCATCACTACTATCATAACAACGTAGTGAATATCAAGAACAAGGAACTTTGAGATGGAACGAAAATGAAGCAAGTTGATCAGGATCATTGCGATAACTGATGATCAAGATGATGTGAGAAGTTGCTGTGCTCAAATGAAAAATTAATTTCAAAATGATTACATTTATCTTGAAAATTATTTTTGATCATTTTCAATATAATATTGGATGAATTAAATGATTTACGCATAGATATTAGATTTTATGATTTATTTTTCTATTCAAATTAAAAGTCATTACTCAGATTTAAAGAAAGGAGTGGATAGGGTTCAGATCTTTATAGATACATAATTTCCAAATTTTTGATTCAATAAAAAAACTCGTTTCTGGAGGAAAATTTTGACAATAATAGCTTCTAACCTCCACCGATAGAGTTGCCTCCAGTGCCCGTGTTGCCTCCGCTGCCAGAGTTTCCTTCACTCCCAGTGTTGCCTCCACTACCAGTGTTGCCTCCGTTACCAGAGTTGCCTCCGTTGCCAGTGTTGCCTCCGCTGCCAGAGTTTCCTTCACTCCCAGTGTTGCCTCCACTACCAGTGTTGCCTCCATTGCCATTATTACCTACATTGCCAGAGCTCGTGTCACATCCATACAATAATCGGATCATTTTCACATCTCTTTCGTGAAGATTTTGAACGCCAATTTTAGCGTTCGGATCTTTTGGAACAATTGTAGGTTTTCCATTTTTACTGTTTGATATTGAAAATGTTGTTTGTTAATGAAAATCTATTTTTACTACGATAAGACAGGTGTCATCTTAAAAACAGTTTAAGTAAACAATTAGTAAAAAAGATATTTCATACTAATCTATTTGATATTAATTTTGACATAACGAATAATAATTTGGCAGTCCGAGGCCGATGTTACCTGAACGCGTATTTCCCATAATGCATCACTGATCCATACTCGTAGGGTAGTCCTTGATTGTTTGTGTCGGCTTTTCTGAAAGCGAATGCATAATCTAAAAAAGATAATACATATATACAAATAATTACTCCACTGAAGCAGTAAGGCCTTTAACACAGGAGCACCACTATTGTAAACTGTAATCGCCTAATGTCAAACATCCTCTAGACCAAAACCGCATGAAAAGGAACAGGCCTACCACCAAGTGGGTGTATCTCAGGAGAGGGTGACTGCTCATCAGTTGACAATGTCAAGAAAAAAATAAATCTTGACTTCTGGAGCCATTGTGTAAGACTTGATGCCAATGATTGATCGTGTGCCATGGGGCTTTTTTGACAAACATGATTGATGGGAAAGTTTTCGAAAATGATGTTCCGTGTGCCGCCATCATTTATTCGTTATTTAAGAATCCTTAAAGAGGAAAACCTACGGGCAAGGTTACAGGACACGTGTAGAGTTTGGGTGATTCGTGAATAAATTCCTTGGAATGCCGATGTGGTCTCAGATGGGCCAATCTACAACCGTTATGTGCGTTGAACCATTCATGTCCACGGCGTTAGATTTAATGTGGGCTGGTATATTTATAACGCTGACGCCAATGACGTCATTATGCATACGGTCTAGATCGCACAAAACTTGACGTGTTGAAAGCAGTTAGGAAATAAACTTAAAAAACTTACTTTCTCCAATATTCTCCCAGTTAATGGTGATGTAATCGTCGCGGTCGCTACGTCGTTGTTCGTGCATGAATCCCAGAGCGTGTAGAAACTCGTGTTGTATAGTACCTTTATATATACAACCACGATCAAGTGAAATTATTTGTCCTGGCCATCTAAGTCCCACATACGACGAACAACTGATTGAAAAAGAACAAATCTTTATGACAAAGAGGTAGTAATTGGAATGATGATTATAATGAAAATAACGACTAAATGTAATTTTTCTTTTCATAGCAATTATATATGATAAAACATAACCATTGCGCATTATAAAACAATCAGTAGATTTGAGAGATAACGTATTTCAAATAAAATCTTTTCAAACAAGATTCAGACAGATGGACTCTGAGAGGTTAAGTCCTCATTGAAATATGAAGATTAAAAGCACTAAATAAGCTATTTCTGATAAATTCTCTATTTAAAGTTAGAAAATGCTGCAAATCAACATTTCTCATTAAAGAGGAAATCCTTTATCTATATAAAAGGAAACCTTTTCTGTAATGTGCTCTACATATTGAGAAGTTAACACAATTTTGGTGGCTTGGTCAATATGATGGATAATATAATAGGTATATTTCATTTTTTTATAGCATGGTTGATTCATTACAATAACCTCCATATTCATACTATATCTATGTTTGTTTAATTGAAAAAATTACTTATGGCGTGTAACCGATTATTTTGTTCATTTATGAAAAAAAGCGAAATATCTACTGCTGCCAATACATTTTCTTAAGAGATTTATCACTGTAAATACAGTGCTGCCATCTGGTGAGTTAGTGCCCGAAAGTCCCCAATCGTTAGTGAATGATTATTGATACTCACCCAAGATTAGGCTCAACCTTCACATAAAATCTTTGGTTGGTTCTCTCAATAAATTGAACACAGAAACTTGTTCTGGTCTCAATCTCATCCAATGCTTCTCGTATCTTCTGTTTAGCTCTATCATCTAAATGAATAAATGTACATGTCTTGATTGATTGATGAACGGAAACCTCAATAATCCGTGTTAGAGAAAAAGCCCACAATCGGAATTTTTGATGTAAATAAACGTTTATTTTGGAGTACGATGTTTCGATCGTACTCTAACGGTTATCATCAGCTACTGATTTACAAATTCAAAGAAACACTTAAGATTGAAAAATATGTCAAATTTATGTAATTAAAGGGGAACTCCACCCTAATTATTTTTGGTTTCCTATTTGAAGTTGAGAGAAACATCTATCTGAAATTGTTTTTCCTATTTTAAAAATGTATTGGAAAGTAAATGAAATCAGTGATTTTATAATAGCGCATGGGCACCGCCAATTTTCAAAGAGCTGTGACGTCACAGTGCGCTCAGGGTCGGTATTACATACACGCGTCTGCTACTGCTGCCGACACTAGGTACTGTACTTACATCTTATTCAGTTGATATCTATTGATAATAAATAACATGTCACAGTACATGAATTGCCTAAATAGTACTCAAATTAATTCAGCTGCGTTTTTGGTTAAACTGTGATCGGGCAATTAAAGAATGATTGACACTTGTCAATTTAGGTTCGAATCAACGTACACCACACACTTGCCAAAAGATATACCCCGACCAAAAGCAAGCAAATCAAAAGTCCTTTTGGCCCCTAAGAATTCTAGTTAACATTACGAAGCTTGTTCTCCGTATCTTCTAAGAATTCATCGATTTTTGAAATGTGTTTTGTCGTGTATTGAGTGCGCTAACAATAGCACATTTAACGTTCATTTCAATTGCGATTTCTCGCAACGCCGCACTCATGCGTCATTGCGTTAGTACCGATATCACCACTGGGGGATTTTCTGGCGCATTATAGCAAAATGGCGAGCTCCATCAATCGTAAAATATGAGCTTTATTGGCTTAAATGATCAATGAAGGAGTGTTTTATTTTGAGTCTTAATTATCACACTGCTTTTAGTTATCATTCATTTCTTCATAAACGTTAAAAAAGATATAGGGTTAAGTTCCCCTTTAAAAGATCAACGAGAACAAGAACTGATGAAAAATATAAACAGATTAACCACAAAGTGAATGGTTATGATAAGTACCTGATGATGACCATTAAAAATATAAATATTTATCTACAATTATGATTGTCAATAATATCAACATTTTGGACCTGAATCGAAATAGAACCAGTCTAAACGTTGCTTTACTCCATCTACACTGAAAACATTTTTCAAAGTAAATTTACTAAATTTACGTAATCCAAACTATAACTTAGTGTTTTTTTGTAAAAATACCACCGGCAGTAATGTCGAAGTAAATCCAGAAAAATAAGTAAAAAACTTTTTATCATTAAGTGGTAATTATAACATATTTTTTACAGGTGAGTGTAATGTCCATATGTCATTCTGCAACACAACAGGTTTGAACTGCACAGCAGGTCTGCGACACAACAAGATCCTCGATTGGTTACGGGGCCCCTTTGATTCAGTTTTTAGAATAAACAACATTTAACCTGTAAAATGTTATCAACTTCCAGGGTGTTCATGTCCAGTTCTGGTCTATTATATCAATTTCTGTCCTGTCATTTTCTAGTCTATTAATTTCGGGGGTCTACAATTCTACATAGCTTTAGTTCTACCATCTTCCGTCGTGTCATTTTTCAGGTCTGTTTATATCAGGGCTGCATATTTCAGCGCACCCATGACATCACCTAATGAAACTGAGTTCTGTAGAAGCATGGAGGCACCGAAATAACCACAGAAGTCCCGCGATGACATCATCAAACATCCTTTTTCGATTGGTTAGCTCGGTTAACCACTCGGTTAACTCTCTTAATCGAACACACTCTAATTATAGATTGTGGCCTTTCTCATAACAAACATTACTCACCCATATCGCTTATGTCATAGTACATTTTACCATCGGGCCATTTCCTAACGTTTGGGTGTGCATTCCTAAACTCCTGTAAAACAACAAGCTTCTTAATTCTTACAATTGAACATTATCAATATAAACGATAAGAAAAAAAATACATCAAAATCTACGACAGCGCTAAGGGGATATCATTTAGTAGACCTCAAGTCCGATTTTTGTGCCACTTTTTAAACTTGCAGGAATTTATTTCACTTAGTGGTCCTTTCAAATCCAATTTTTGTGCCAATTTTTAAACTAGCAAGAAAAATATCATTTCATTGAAAATTGCAGAAATATTAGATTTGAGAGAGATGCCTAATAATGTCCCCAGAGCACCGTCGTATAAATCTAATAATCTAATCGATGCTTCGATATGAAGACACCATATGATACTTACCGTCTCGTTTGATGCACCTAGAATATCTCCTTCAAATTCACCAGAAAATTCATTTAAATGAGTGCCTAAAATGAGTAAGAAAGCAAAGAGTTATGAAACAGATTTACGATTCATAAATAAAACTAATTTAATCGTTTTGTCTCGGAGGAAATAAAGGAATTCAAATGAGTAGATTATTCAAAATACCAAGCAGCAAATGAGGAAATAAGAACTTAATAATCGTTTTGACTAGTGATAACGATCGAACGAAGGAGGTCACGTGCTGACATCTGGAGGATGACGTAATAGAATTGAGGTAAGAAGAAATCAGAAAATTGTTAATTGATTGATTCATTGTCTTATAATGTATCGTATACCCATATGATGTGACATCACTGTGTAGCAAACATATTAAGATATTATATTGTTTAAGAGTAAGTCACAATTTCACTTACGTTTATATTCTTCAAACTCAGGATTTGTCTGAAATAAGCCATAAATAAAAAACGAAATCAATGAAACACCCAGTGGCGTATCTTGGTTTGTTTTGCAGCGGGGCGACTTATTCCGGATTGAAGATTTCTTGTTGTTCAAATATTTTAAGTTATGACCTATTTTGTCTCTACTATAGACTGACCAAAAGCAAGGTAATAGTTTCTAATGCCGTTCCGGGCTCTTCATATTGTTTATCTAAAAAACTATAGTATATCTATGTTTCAGAATTTTGCTTTTTAAAAAAGTCGCCCCTGTCACCCCCCCCCCCTAGATCCGCCTCTGACACCGTCACGGAAAACGACAATTTCATTCTTTGCATTCCAACTAGCCACCCCCCATAATCTTCCCTTATTGGCTACCATTGCTCGTCTCGTAATTAACGGAAAATCGTCTGAATTAAGATGATATTTTCAGTAACACTATCCACCATATTTATCAAAAGCTGAAATTTACCTCGCAGGACGCACCGGTCCAGAACAGAACTAAACAAACCGCTACAGCTAACATCATCCTTCTTACAACGATATCCAACACGTGTCCTCCAACACCATACATCAAACTGCCTCAAAGTCAAAGTGCATGAGTTTATAGTTCAAACTATGCCAGAATTTATCAGTTGACAAGTAATATCTGATTAGAAGTTCTCACGCCATATGCAATCTCTCTCACACCTCAGAACCTTTCAGACAGTTATTATAACTCATTTAAACTGACCTATGTGTTTGTAGTTAATTTTGGGATGTCGATATTTTGTAGAACGAATAAGAATATATTTTCTTATAATTCATGTACATGCCCCTCAGTAGAAAATGATTTAACTAAAAACCATACCTCAGGATCACCTTCCTTTTATTAGTTATGGTAATAGTATTGTTCGTTTCGTTAGGTAGCATCTGACTATTGGTATCAGGTTCAGATAACCTAAAGGCTAAAGTGGGTTTTGAACGCCTTGGGGTTAAGGAGGGTAGAGGGGCTTCGCAGCCTAAGGTTAGAGTCAGGATTGGCTTTTGTATAAATCTATTGAACATCCGTTCGATGCTATCGCAGCCCCGCTGGCGTAGTGGTTAGTGAGCTGGCCTGCTACTATTCGATTCGAATCCCGTAAATATTGCAACGTATTGTTTTCGCATTAAGTTTCAGCATGGATTTTACTTAAACTGAGTTCTGTCATTTAGACCGACCCGTCTGTCGTCTGTTCTTGGTCGTTGGTGACGTCACAGGCGTGATATTATATCTCTCAGGTTCTCTCAACATTTGTGTCGACTTTATCTTTTTTATAGGTGACCGTTCTTTCTGAATATTCAAATGGCAAATACCACGTTCCTACCTATTGATAGATATTACACACGGTAACAACTGGAGTTTAAGACCAGGAATTTATTCACATCAAAGTTTAACAGTATTTACAAGTTTTCTGACAGTTTATCTTCATGTAGTCACCATACTCAGGTAATGAGCATAAATTACTCCACGATGGACAGCTATCCTTGTTGTCTTTACATGACGAAGCTGAAATAAAGATATGATTTTATGTTAGTTCATTTCACACTAAAAATCATCCGTGAAGCAGCTGTTGACCTAAGATTATGAATCTAGAAATCGGTAAGAAAATTTGCGTATTAAGACTGAATCTTGAGTCGAAAAAGATTGAGTAAGTAAAAAAGTAAGTAAGTAAGTAAGTAGGTTAATAGATAAGTCAGTAATTAAGTAAGAGTAAGTGATTAAGTAAGTTAGTAAGTATGTAAAGATCATATAATGTGTAGAGTTCATAACTTACATCCGCTACCGTCCCTAAAATTGATATCACATAGTGATTATTAATTGAAACCGTGTCAACATCTAATTTTCATCATGAAATTGAAACTTAAAAACAGAATTTCTTAAAAATCTGTCAACGAAACATTGTACACTAATTCAGCAAAAGATTGAACGATTCCCAGTTAGAATCCGTAGAAAGGCTGAATGAATACACAACCAGCAATAATAAACATTCTAAAAATGAATGAAATTAACATACTCGCACAAATTACAGGTTTTCCTGCAGTGTCGGTTCATGTAGTATTTGTACGCATCTGATGTACAGTAGCTAGCCCATCCTTTACATTCTACCGTCTCGTCCTTACAATCTGTCAAACAACAACAACGATTAGTATAAATCAATTTGGCTAATGAGAATCCGCTGGGAACTTCATCAAAATCAAACTCATTGTTTTTTAGACAATAATTGCTTCTAACCTCCACTGCCAGAGTTGCCTCCACTACCAGAGTTGCCTCCGCTGCCAGAGCTCGTGTCACATCCATACAGTTTCTGGATCATTTTCACATCTCTTTCGTGAAGTATCCGGATACCGATTTTAGCGTTCGGATCTTTCGGGACCATCGAAGGTTTTCCATTTTGACTGTTAGATATTGAAAATAGTTCGGTAATTATGTTAGTATTCTCTATCTATTTTCATTAAGAAAACTTCATAATGATTTGATTAATCGCATTTTGACAATTTTAAAAGTGATTGTCGATTTGAAAGTTACCTGAAGGCGTACTTCCCGTAATGCATCACTGATGCATATTCATAAGGTAGTTCTTGATTGTTTGTGTTGTCTTTATTAAAAGCGAATCGATATCCTATGAAATAATACATTACACAACAAATAACTAGACTGCCACAGTAAGGTAATACGTAGGAGCACCACTATCATAAGCAGTATTAATATTGTTTCCTTATCAGCTAGGACCAAGCCATTTTCATTCAATTAACAAAAATGACGGTTTAGTGGTCGACTATTGATGAAATAATATAGATCTTAACATACATTCCATTTTCTAATGACGCCTTATATCGTAGCTGGTCATCTTTGAAATGGGAGTTCGGCCTCGTGAAGGAATAGCCTTCATTGACCAAGAACCCATTTTTCCACCTTTGACTAATGAATGATATAAAGTCCTGGCTCACGCAACGCCAGTCTCAATGGCTATTGAGTCAGGTTTTGTGCACCCCTTATTATATTTTATGTTTTGTGTGATCTTTTTATATTATTTCATGTCACTTAGACTGAAGGTAAGATAAGATCTACAGTCAATGTATTGACCTGGTAGGCAAAGACACGCCAAGCCAAGTGGAAACTGCATGGCACCGAAAATGAAGAAACAAATTTTATATAGGATTCACATTTATGCAGTTTGCTGTAAGCTGTGGATTCAGGGTTAGGAAATGAGACCATATTGACGAAGCATTTTGATTTATAATCTACAACTTCTGTCATTTATGCACATGGTCAGTTTGAACAAAAAATGATATGTTCAATGCAAATACAAATGACATTAAAAAAACGATCAAGTCAGACCTACTTTCTTGGATATTCTCCCAGTTAATGTCGATGTACTTGTCACGGTCGTGTCGACATTGTTCATGCATAAATCCCAGAGCGTGAAGGAACTCGTGTTGAATGGTACCTTTACCTATACAACCGGGATCCTGAAGTGACATTTTCTGGCCTGACCATCTCATTCCCACATACGACGAACAGCTGATAGGAAAAAGAACCCACCGTATTGACAATAGGCTGTGATTGGAATGATGGTGGGATGGAGCATTTGTTTTTCAGTGACATTTTATATTGTCCTAATGTTACGTATTGATAGGATCAAATATGTATCTAGTACATAATACCACTAAGACCAAGTTGTTTATACATGACGAAGGCATATTTTGTGTGAGGGCTATTTTTTCTAGTAACATCTTCTGTCCTTACAACCGTATTCCTACTATTAGTTCAAATGTTGGCTCAACTAAATCAAATCATATGTCAGCTAATATTTTAGATAAATTCATTCGTTAAAGTTTCTTAATTAAATAACAAATGGTTCGTTGAATTTGAGAATATGAAATTTATTCTATGGCTTTTAATGAGACCCCTTAATTTTGATGAAATTGTTATAGTGCGTATAGGACTAACAGTGGGGAGAATAAAACAAATGATACATTCAAACAAATTATTTCCAATGTTTTAATCTATGTAAACCAATTAAAACTTACCCAGTTCTAGGTTCAACCTTCACATACATTTTTTGGTTGGTTCTTTCAATAAATTGAACACAGGAACCAACTCGGGTCTCTATCTCATCCAATGCCTCTCGTATCCTTTGTTTAGCATAATCGCCTAATAAGTGAATAAATTGATAAATATATTAAACTTACTGTTGGAAGGCAAGATACTTAATGGTACTTTTGGTCATTAGATCTGGATGGCAAGTATTGTAGATTTACATTCCCATCCAGTGACATCACATAACCTAACCTTGAAGTAATCATTGATTACTTTAAGACCTAACTGAGTAATGGAACCCAGAGTGGTAATCATGTTACCTTACTTGGCCATCAGCTAGCAATACAGTTTTAACTTGGTGCTTTGGAAAAAATCAGTTTATTCCATAATTTGAAATTGACTGCATAGAAACTGTCCCTAGGAATAAGCGCTTAATGTTAGGGATAAAGTTATTCCATGTCTAAAAAAAACGGGCCCTAAAAGCTACAATCCCAATTTACGCAAGATACTTTATTTGGGTACAAAAAAATACTTATTCTGTGCACTAATATAATATGAATTCAATGAATAAAAGAATAAATGCAACTTTATCCGTTGCATTAATTACTAACGATAACATTAACGATGATGATATTCATTTTGCATAATCGCACAGTTGATACAGTAAAAGATAGAGAACGGGTCTACATTATAAACCACAGATATAAGTAAGCTTCAATATACTCTGATATCAAGTGAAAAATGATTAAATGAACTTAACATTACTTACTCATTGCGCTCATGTCATAGTACAATTTACCATCGGTCCATTTCTTTATGTATGAGGCTACATTTCTAAACTGTAAAACAAAAAGTTTCTTAGATCTTACAACTGAACTTTATTAATTCGAACGATAAGTTAAAAAAACATGTAAATCTAAAATAATGAGGAGGCCGCAATGCTTCTGTGGCAATCGAGTAATGCAGATGGCTGTAAAGTAGGTCATGATTCTTTATGAAAATGTATTTCACATTCCAAATTGCTTAAAAAAATAAGTTTATAAGCACTCTATGATATAAAGTAAGGCAATCATTAGAAAAAGTTAATTTTCTTTTCTGTAATGCTCTTCGTGGATTCATTGAAAATCTGTCCGACTTATTTGATTGACTTTTCAATATGACGATATGATCTCGTTTTTACCGTCTGGTTTGGTGCGAGTATAATATCCCCTTCGAATTCACCAGAAAATTCATTCAGATGAGTACCTAAAACGAGTATAAGTTATCTAAGATACTAAGCAGCGAAAAGGAAACAGTTATACCTAAAAAAGAACTTATTAATCATTTTGACTTGTGATAACGATCGGACGCACATGGAGGATGATGTCATATAGATTGAGGTAAGGAGAATGGAGAAAATTGTTGTACTGGTGTAAGTTCCTACGATTGATTGATTGGTCGATGAGCTTATTGTAATGCATACCCTTATGAAGTTAGGGAACTTGTGGAACATACAACGTATCGTCGGAGGATGGTGTGACTTAACTTAACATTCATCAATCATTTTTACATGCGCTCCCACAATATCTTAACGTTTGTCTTAACTTAACTTTTATTCCCTTATTTACATTCATCAATCACATTTTTACATGTGCTCCCACAGTTTATTGTTTTAATTGATTGATTGATATTTATAATTGGAATGTTTTGATATGAATTCAGTCATGTGTTCACTTACGTTTATATTCTTCAAACTCAGGATTTGTCTGAAATAACAACAAAAATAACTGAAATCAATAACAAAAAGTCTCGGAAAAAGCAATCTCATCCATTGTGTTTCATCTTTTCTCCTCTATTGTTTCTTTGTTTTCGTCGCTCAAATGTTACCACTTATAGCCTTATCACCCCTTGTGAAGGGCCAATGCCGTATCTAATTCCACGTTCATTTAACGTTGATACGACGTTGATCTAATGTTTGTCAACGGTAGAACAACCTTGAATTTATCTTTAGAGATTGCCAGGTTTTTTCTAACTTCCCAGCGGTGAATTCTATTTGCATGTAGAGAATTCCAGAGCCCTGTTTTATAGTCATGGCATAATAACTAGCATTTTGTAGTTTTATATTTTTTGCATAGCGACTGTCGTTAAGAATAAGAACTTATTGCTTGCGATAAAGTTATGCTATAAAACCGAGGTCAGGTGTAAAATCGCACAATAATTATACTGGATAACAATTTTTTTCAATATCTTGCAATATTTATGCCATGACCACAGTTGAGTTCATTGCCGAAATGTAAAGGAATGATTAAATCCAAACGGAAAACATTCTTCTTTGATTTTTGGAACCTTGCCTACTCAATAGCTCCATCTACCATGAGTACCTGACGATGACCTTAGTATACGGTTGAAATGTTGTGAATAATAAAGAATTTTACTAAATTCAAAATTGTTCGATTGTGGGTTTTTTACTCTAGTTTCATACACAGATAAAGTGTTTTCTCATCAACCATGAGTACCTGATGATGACCGTTATTAAACGGTTGAAACGTTGTGAATAATATCTTTTTTTTGGAATTTTACTAAATTCAAAATTGTTCGATTGTGGGATTTTTACTCTAGATTCGTACACAGATAAAGTGTTTTCTCATCATAACATTTAAATTTGCCACAACATTTAACGCTATGACTACAGTTAAATTCTCTACCGAAATGAAAAGGATTTGATGCAATTCCAATGGAGAATTTCTAAATTAAAAATTCTTGATTTTTTAAATCTGACCTATTCAGTTACTTCGTCCACCATATTTGTTAAAAGCTGAAACTTACCTCGCAGGACGCACCGGCCCAGAACAGAACTAAACAAACCGCTACAGGTAACATCATCGTACTTGCAGTGATATCCAACACAATTCATCTAACTGCTTCTTTAAAGCGCATGAGTTTATAGTTTAAACGATTGCTGGATTTATCAGTTAATTTGATTGTAATTTCCGATTAAGGTTGCAGATTGATGATTATCAGATGTAAGCGCCACGTGCTTTTTCTCTCACACACATATACATCACTTATCTAAACTAACTCTGTATTTACAGTTGAATGTTGGAATGTTGAAAGTTTGTAAAACGATTTAGTAATCATATTATTCCCCATGCCTCAGCACGGGTGGATACAATTTACTTCCAATTTTTCGGTAGATACTTGGTATTCGGGAAAACCACATCTACTGGTAAATTGTCGTCGATGATTTTTAAGGAATGAAGTTTTTGTTAGATTTATCATATTGCTTCACATCATCTCCTGTCGATATGCACATGAAAATTTTCAAAAATCTGAATCTATCAACTGCAAGCAAGTCATTTTCCAGAAAAAAAAACAAAAAAAACAAACAATTGACTTGTTTCCCAAATTAGTTTTTTTCTCGTCCGACAGGGTGGCTGCGGAATTTTACTTTACTCAGCTGGAACTTATACCAAGCTAGGACTGCTCCATTGAAAATAATGATTAAAATCTCTGAAATATCAATTTAAAGGCAATGACTGCCCATGATTTTTATTGCTACACTGAAGCAAAAATACATCTTTTTCTTCTGGGAAAATTTAAACATTTTTGATTTAGATTTAAGATATTTAGAAACTTTTTATCTTGTTTATGTAAAAAAAGCTCATGACTGATAAACCATTCATACCTAGACTTACAAAGATGGCACCAACTGCTGGACAATAGAATTACATACATGTATATTTATTGTGATGAGATATTAAAAGGAGCGGTAAAGTAGTACGTACGATCTTGGGGGAGGGGGTGTTATAAAATTGTGTAATAACTTCGTATGGGGGTGGGGGTAGGGTTTGAGAAAAATGTACGTTCTTTTCATAGTTTTCATGTCTTCTGTACGTTACGTTCAACTCCGACGTTCTTTTCTAATAAAATGACTTAATATGAAATATGGGAATTAACTTAATTACACAACAAGATGATCTGGTCAGAATTTCTGTGAATGCATCGTCCTCATCCGATTTTTTTTCTGTAAGTTTGTGGGACCGGGGCATGAATAATATTGTATCAATCGGCGATATGGCGGATTTTGATAATAGTTCCGCAGCACGGATTGTGTTGTACAATAGTTGAGGCAGAACACGGTGTGAATGAGTATAATTAAACTGACCACTAATACGTCACGTGCATGACCTCTATAGTTCAACTGCTTATTACTCCATATTGGATGTACAGGCAATAGATCACATGAAAATTCCTCAACACAGATTCTGGTGTAATAAAAAAACGTAATTTTCTATGAATATTAGAATAATCATAAAATTATATTGACATTATATATTTTGAAATAATACCTAGATAATTTGTAAAATCTAAAATAAAAGTTTAGTGCGAGCTTTTGAAGTAGCACTTAAGTTATGTGCGACTTTTTTCTCACATAATTACGTCACCAGGAGTGTGAGATGGACCCTGCGGAAATATTCGTCCCACCTCTTACGTCGATTAGTACGCCACCGATGGTGTTTCGGTATCATTATGATAACTGGCTGATAGCAATAGCGCATAAGCAAGTGCTCAATAATAAAAGAAAATAAATTTTACAAATTAAGGAATTAGTTATGCTTTTCTAAGTTTTAAAATTCATTCCATGTCGATGAATCTATTTCCATTTACGATTATTCTAGAAAGAGTGCATCTGGTTGGCAAACTAAAATTTTGTTTATTACTTCCTCGATGAGAATTACAATTTCTGAAAATTTCTATGCGTAAGAATTAAAGCATTTAACAACTGTCAAGTCATAGAATACATTCAATCAGATTTTATTACATCAGCAAAAAATGTCATCCCAGTTCAAATTTGCAAATATTCCAACTAAAGTTAGCCATCCGGTAGTAGTTTTGTAGGGCTCCAAAATAATTCCGTAGTGTTTATAGTTAAACTAAGAGAAAAAGCTTCCATAATTTCTCTAGAAATTATGCGTACGGGCATGTATCATAGTTTCATTTCAATTATGTTACACACATTTTTTAAACATATTTTTGTTAATGACATACCATGTGTTCACATCATGATTATGTACTGCAGGAATTGATGTCTCGTCTATAGGTCTTCCTTCAAATATGAATAACTGGACCACAAGCGATATCGACTTAGTAATCAGCAATGGATGTGCTTTAAATTCCCAAATACTAGATAGCATACCTTTACAGCTGAGGTCACACTTACCGGAGAGTGGTATGTATCGACATAACTGTATATTTCTATATGCGATTCTTTCATTGGTTGGCTACAACTTGCTTTGTATTATTTTGCAATTCAGATATGGTTCAGCTTAATTACGTTGTGGCAGTTTTAACGGTTTTTAGATAAAAATATTCAAAAACAATATTTCAAGAAGCAAGAAATGTATCAGTGAGTGATCTGAACGTGGCGTTAGCATAGCATTTAGTAGTGCTGCTTTTATTGCTGTTACATGTATTTCAAATGTTCAATAAAACTTTATTAAACTAAAGGACACTGTGTATAGAAGTTTTGTCTTGTTTACTTCGAGACATTCCTCTCAGTTGCCCTGATCCTGCATTTTGACAAACTTCATGATGAATCGTGGGTTATGTCTATGAGGGGATTGACCTCTCTCTAAGGGGTTCAAATTTCTTCACATAATTAATAATTCATATACCTGTTTCTTCTGAAAATGTTTAATGATTGCAGATATGCTTAGTTATTTTGTTATTATTAAACTTCGACGCCAGTGACTGAGGTGAGGTTTACTTGTTTCGTGTTCATATATTTTCTACAGGTGACTGTTCTTTTTGAATTTCCAAGTTACAATGATCGTGTTCCTTACTTTTGATGGTTAGTGCACCTTCTTCAAAATTCAATACACGAGATAATAATTGCAATTTAAGGTCAGGACTTTATTCATATCAATGTATGTTTAACAGAATTGAAAAACTTTTGGACAGTTTTTCTCCATGTAGTCGCTATAGTCAGTTGATCTGCAGTATTGTGTCTACGATGGACAGCTGACGATATTGTCTTTGCACGATGAATCTGAAATAAAGAAATGAATTTATGTAGATTTATTTAACTAAAAATGTACAATAGCTAGCCCATCCTGTACATTCCACCTTATCGTCCTTACAATCTGTCAAAAAATTACCAAACTTACTATTGAGTTAATTTTGGCCAATGAGCATCCGATGAAACTTTAACAAGATGAAACTCATTGTGTGATTAGAATTTAGACAATTCATTACCAGAGTTGCCTTCTTCCACTGCCAGATCTCGTGTCACATCCATACAATTTTTGGATCATTTTCACATCTCTTTCGTGAAGTTTTCGGATGCCGATTCTAGCTTTCGGATCTTTCGGGACCATTGAAGGTTTTCCATTTTTACTGATGTTAGATATTGAAAATAGTTCGGTAGTTATTACACTATGAGAGTATTCTCTCTTTTCATTATGATGACATGTCTCATCTTACGCAGATCTTCAGCACACAATAAGCAAAACATTTTCATAAGGTTTTGATAAATCTAATTTTAACAATACCAAAAGTGAATTGTTGATTTGAAAGTTACCTGAAGGCGTACTTTCCGTAATGCATCACTGATGCATATTCATAAGGTAGTCCTTGATTGTTTGTGTTGTCTTTATCAAATGCGAATCGATATCCTATAAAATAATACATTAGAAACAACAAATAACTTGACTGCCACAGTGATGTAATACACAGGAGCACCACTATTGTAAGCAGTATTAATATTGTTTCCTCATCAGATAGGACCAAGCCTTTTTCAAATAACGAAAAATGACGGTTTAGTGGTCGACTATTGATGAAATACTTTAGATCTTACATCCCACTTAATTAACTTTAATGACGCCAAAAAATCGTAGCTAGTCATCTCCGAAATGGGGGTTCGGATTCGTGAAGGAATAACCTTCATTGACCATGAAGATAAATTGGCTAATGGATGATATAGAGTCTTGGTTCTCGTGTGGCAAGTCTCAGTGGCTATTCCACCAGGTTTTGTGTGCTCCTTATATTATTTCTTGTCACTTTGACTGATGGTAATTTTAAGCTCTACAGTAAGTGTACAGCAGGCCAAAACACACTGGAAACTGCATGGCACCGAAAATAAAGAAACAAATCCTATATATTGGATTTACTTATGCAGTATACTGTAAAATGTGATTCAGGGGTAGGAAATGAGACCATAATCACGAAGCACTTCAATTCATTATCTATAACTTATGTTTATCAATTTGTGCTTTATTGCCAAATTGATTTTTAAAACACATAGGGCTATGCTTATCCTAGCTTATGAATCTTTGTTTCATTTATGCGGTATGTAATTATTCTATATGTTAGTACTTGATGATGACTGATAGCGTACAGTAAAAATGTCATGCCCAATACACCCCTTGAATTTTTACATCTTTCGGGCGTTAGTGTTTTTAACCTCATTGTTGGATTTCTACTCTAATCATTGTACACGAATTACAGTGCAGTTTTTACTTCATCATATTATTGTATTTAAACAAAACTTGACATGTTAAAATTGATATTTAAAAAACATGATCAAGTCAGACTTACTATCTTCGATATTCTCCCAGATAATGTCGATGTAATTGTCACGGTCGTGTCGACATTGTTCATGCATAAATCCCAGAGCATGAAGAAACTCGTGTTGAATGGTACCTCTACCTATACAACCGGGATCCTGAAGTGACATTATCTGGCCTGCAAATCTCATTCCCACATGCGACAAACAACTGATTGGAAAAAAACACACCTTATTGACAAGAGGCTGTGAATGAAATGATGGTTACATGTAGTGAGGGTATTTTTTTCTCATTCAAATTTTATATTTTACTAATGTGACAAATTGATAGATCAAATATGTATTTAGAACATTATAACACTAAGACCAAGTTGTTTAAACATGACAGGGGGCATATTTTGTAGGAGGGATGTTTTTTTTCAAGTGGTATCTTCTGTCCTTACAACCGTATTCCTACATAGTTTGAATGACTATCAGTGGGGAGAATAAAACGAATTAAACAAACGAATAATAAAGTGTATATTTCCAATGTTTTAATCAATCTAAACCAATTGAAACTTACCCAGTTTTAGGTTCAACCTTCACATACATTTCCTGGTTGGTTCTCTCGATAAATTGAACACAGGAACCAACTCGGTTCTCTATCTCAGCCAATGCCTCTCGTATCCTCTGTTTAGCATAATCGCCTAATAAGTGAATAGATTGATAAATGTATAAAACTTACTGGTGGAAGGCAATGTCACTTTTGGTATTTAGACCTGGATGGCAAGTATTGTAGATTTACATTCCCATCCTTTGACATCACATAACCTAACCTTGAAGTAATCATTGATTACTTAAAGACCTAACTGAGCAATGGAACCCAGAGTGGTAATCATATAACCTAACTTTGTCATCAATTACTTTATTTGGGTAAATTTAATATAAAAGTGATAGATTCTTTAAGACATTAACCTACGACTCAGGAATGAAGGGTGCCAAATAATTCGGTTTTTAGAGTAAACCGCTCATGCCTAATGAGAACACCTTACCAAACTGAGCTTTGAATAAATTTGGAGAATTTAGTTTGTTAAAGGAGTGACATCACGCAATTGTTTGATTAATGAACTCGGTTAACTCAGATAAAGCTCTCAATCGAACATGTTTTATTATTAAATTAAATACAATATGGTGGCGCCCGAGTTGGCATTGTGTTGAAGTGCCTATGTATGAAATTTGAAGACGCCATATTGAATAACCGAGTGGAGCGAGGTTTTGAGCTGGTTTACTCGTATCAAGTTGATGGAATTTAACGGCTGTGATGGTCAGTCAGTTTCAGTCAAATTTAGGGCGAATTTGTATAAGTGAAAGAAATTATATTATTATTGACAAATTGTTTCATTATCCATTGTTTGAAATAAACATTTGACCGAAACAGTAAATAGTGAACAACAAAAAAGAATACATATTCATTGTACTTATATCTAAATATGAAGTCAATGAATAAAAGAATAAATGCAACAACTTTATCCGCTGCATTGGTATTAATAACAATAACATTAACGATGATAATATTCACTTTGTATAATCCCACAGTTGATACAGTAAACGATATAGAACTATCTACAATATAAACGATAGATATATAGGTGAGCTTCAACATACTCTGATATCATGTGAAATAAGTGAAAAATGAATAAATAGATTAAATGTACGAACGTTACATTACTTACTCATTGCGCTCATGTCGTAGTACAATTTACCATCGGTCCATTTCCTTATGTATGAGGCTACATTTCTAAACTGTAAAACAAGTTTTCTTAAATCTTACAACTGAAAATTACAATTTCGAACAATTTGTAAAGAATAAACCATGTAAATATAATGAATTATGAGGAGGCTGTAATGTTTCTGTGGCAATCGAGTATTGCAGATGGCGCTGCTCTAAACTAGGGCATGATTCTTTTTGAAAATGTATTGCCAGTTGCTGAATTTTTTATATAATTTCTAAATAGAGCAAATTACTAGTTATATGATATCAGAAAAAAACATCGAGATGGTCTTTTATCAACGATTTTAAATGGTTCCATCAATTTTGATAATTAGTTTTTCAAGCACTTTTTGACATAAAGTGAGGCATGTATAGAAAAAGTTAATTTATCCGCAATGGCATTGCACGTCGAACCAGTGATCTCACATCAGTGCCATCTAGGATAGATGGTGGCACGGGCTCATCATTTAATCGACTATTCAATATGAGGACATCATTCAATTTTTACCGTCTGGTTTGGCGCGAGTATAATATCCCCTTCAAATTCACCAGAAAATTCATTCAGATGAGTACCTTAAACGAGTAAGTTATTTGAAATACTAAGCAGCGAATAAAGAAAAAGAACTTATTACATCCTGGAGGATGACGTCATAGAGATTGAGGTTTGGAGAATAGAGAAAATTGTTGTACTGGTGTCAGTTCCTACGATTAGTTGTTTGATTGAGTGATTAGTTTATGTTGTATCGTATAATCTTATGAAGTGCTTAACAAATCAATGTTTAGCAATCATATTTATGTCCCCCTACAATTAATTGTTATAAGATTGATTGATATTTATATAAGGAATGTTTTAATATGAATTCAGTCATGTGATCTCACTTACGTTTATATTCTTCAAACTCAGGATTTGTCTGAAAATAACAACAAAAATACCTGAAATCAATAACGAAAATTCTCGGAAAACGACAATCCCATCCATCGTGGTTCAACTATTCGCCTCTAAATTCCAAGTTTATCTCTACTATCACAGCAAGAAAACTGGGTAGGGGCACGTTATTTAGTATTTAAATTTTCATCACTTTTATATGAACACATGGTTACCAGTATGCTTACCCGGATTATAATTTTGACCCGTTATCGTTTCACGGTGACAGATACTCATTATCGCTTCTTTGCAGCTAAATTTTTTATTTAAATTTTCTGCAAGATTTACGCTCTGACTACAGATGAGTTCTCTACCGAAAGTAAATGGATTTGATAAAATTCCAACGCAAAATTTTCTTAATTCGAAATTCTTGATTTTTTAAATCTGACCTATTCAGTTACTTCTTCCACCATATTTATTAAAACCTGAAATTTACCTCACAGGACACGCCGGTCCAGAACAGAGCTAAGCAAACCGCCACAACAAACATTATCGTTCTTACAACGATATTTCGATGCTTCTAACTGCTTTAAGTGCTTGGATTTTTTTAAATTATTACCGAATTTATCAGTTTAATCGATAGTAATATTTGATTAAGTTTGAAGCTTTTATGATTATCAGATTTCCATCAATGTAAAAGCCATCTGCTTCTTTACCCACACCCATCACTAATCTAAACCGAAAAATGACTTAATATGAGAGTCAGCCCCAATGGAAAAACTTATATCACACAACTAGAAAGTGGCCGTCCGCCAAGAATGTCACCCCGTCAGCTCAATCCTTGGATAGGTATCAACTATGTACAATCCTGTACCTGTGTACCAAGTTTGGAGAAAATCGGATGAGAACTGTAACCTGTATCGCGCTTACGTTGTTTTTCAATGCCGCCCCCTGGTGGCCGTATTTCGAATGCAATCAGCTCGATTTTTAAAAGGAATCAACCTTTGACAATGTTGTACATATGTGTAGTAAGTTTGAAGAAAATTGAACGAGAATTGCAACCTGTATCACGCTAATGTTATTTTTCGATGACGCCCCCTGGTGGTAGTATTTGAAATGGAATCAGAGTGGTTTTCAAAAGCTATCAACCCTTGGACTATGATGTACTGTGTACCAAGTTTGAAGAAAATTGAACGAGAATTGCAACCTGTATCGCCCTAACGTTATTTTTCTATGACGCCCCCTAGTGGCCGTAATTGAAATGGAATCAGCTCGGTTTTCGATGGGTATCGACCTTACGCCATATTCTACCTATGTACGACGTTTAGAGAAAATCAAACGAGAATTGTAAGCTGTATCGAACTAACAAGCTCGTGGACGCCGGACGACGGACGGCGTATGCCTATTAAAACAGAATGTCCCCCCTACGGGGTGACATAACAAGATGGCTCTAGTGTTCCATACGGTCAGAATTTCTATGAATGAATCGTCCTCTGCAGATATTTTTCTGTAAGTTCGCGGGACCGGGGCGTGAATATTCTTTATACTGGCTTTCAGCATGGTGGATTTTGATATTATTTATGCAACACATATTGTTTTATACAGTAATTGAGACGGGACAAGGGCGTGAATAAGTATTGCATTGACACCCAGTATGGCTACTTTTGATATTAGTTCCACCACATGTTTTGTGTTACACAATATTTGATGCGGGACCGGAGCATGAATAAGTACAATTGTTCTGACCACCAATACGTCACGTGCATAACTTCTATAGACCGTCTGCCTTGTATTCCACCATTGAAACGGGATAGAAATGAAAATGTAGCTGCAAAGCAGTGATAACGTGATTCTGCCACTGGGTCAAAATTATAATCCGAGTAGCGTAAATTGTTTTCCTATCAGTGAAAAGGAAAGATGCTCATTGCGCATGCGCGATACATACTCTAGGGAAGCCTTAGGGTTAGGGTTGGGTTCTGTATAAATATATTAAAAATCCGGACGTTTGTAGCGTATTGGTTAAGGCGCTGGTCTACCATACGGTAGGTCAGGGGTTCGAATCCTCTTACTGGGAATTCTTTTCACATTATGAGTCTTCACTTTAACTTTGATAAATAATCCTATGACGTTGTGATAGACTGCCCTAAGTGTATAATTAAAAAACCGAAACGAAGGTGACTTCCTATTTACTTAAAGGAAAATAATTACGCATCCGGGCAGGCATATTGGCAACCATGTGGTCATATAAAAGTAATAAAAATTGAAATTCTAGATAAAGTGCCCCTACCCAGTTTCGATCCCAGGCCCACATTACAATCATCCAATGACTTACCTCTGTCCAACGGGGGTCATTGTGTGATATAAGTAGAGATAAACTTGGAATTTTAAACACCGGTACGCAAGACTGAATCTATTCACTAGTGCACTTATTCCCTGTATTTTGTCACCAGGTATAATGCCAATCTTTAATAACGAGGTTCTCTCACCCTTTCCATGTCCATGTATTTACCAGTAACACGATCAAAATCCTCCAGTGATATCAAAAGTTCATAAGAAAGTTGGATACTGTGATTCAAACCTGTGTAGGCTCTATCAGTTGATAATTCATTGTTAAAGTTTAGTAGTAATTTATTTTTAAAAAATCGATTAAAAATAAATGGACATTATTTTGCTAAATATTGTCAAATTAATTCATTAATATAGTAAATATGGATGTAATAGAAATTTAGAAAAGTTAAATATGAAAATACCCGCCCCAGCCCAGATTCGATAGCGGGCCTGCAATTCCAACGACTGACGCTGTACCTATGTCCCATGGAGGACTTATTATTGAATATCGGGAGATATATACCATGTTTTTGGACATTAAGACCCCTCTGTGGCCCTTACGGCTGCGATTATTTAAAAAACCGTTCATTTCATCGATGCGTATCGATAGGATTTAGGTACAGTATATGTGAAATTTCAAGTAAATTCGTTAAGAAATGAAGGAGGACTATGACTTCTGGAGGTTTTCTGTTAGAAAACACGCCAAAAACGACGTTTTTGGACGTTTCAGACCCCTCTGTAGCCCAAACGGCTGCGAGTATCAAAGATTCCCTAGCTGTGACGATGAGTATCGATATGATTTAGGTTAATGTGAAGTTTCAAGTAAATTCGTTAAGAAATGAAGGACTATAATTTTTGGAGGCTCTCAGTTCGAAAACACGCCAAAAACGACGTTTTTGGACGTTTCAGACCCCTCTGTAGCCCAAACGGGTGCGAGTATCAAAAATTCCTTAAATGTGACGTCGAGTATTGATATGATTTAGATATATGCAAAGTTTCAAGTAAATTCGTTAAGAAATGAAGGAGGACTATGACTTTTGGAGGTTTTTCTGTTTGAAAGCCC
>JAYMFW010002128.1:0-12774 GCA_036785005.1 Tubulanus punctatus | reverse complement strand
TTATACCTGGTGACAAAATACAGGGATTAAGTGCACTAGTGAATAGATTCAGTCTTGCGTACCGGTATTTAAAATTCGAAGTTATCTCTACTATCACACTAAGACCCCCGTAGAACGAAGGTAAGTCATTGGATGATTGTAATGTGGGCCTAGGATCGAAACTGGGTAGGGGCACGTTATTTAGAATTACTTTTATCTGACCACATGGTTACCAGTATGCCTACCCGGATTATAATTTTGACCCGGTGGCAGAAACTAGTTATCGCTGCTTTGCAGCTATATTTCCTGTTGTAACCTTCAGTAAATCGTAAAGATAGTCCAAAGATGAGATTAAAGCCTTATCTACACGTGCATAGCAAAAGCCGGCTTTTGTTAGGCTTAAAAGAAATTTCATCTTAAACATAAATACTGTAATTATTTTTCAATTCATTGATTAATTTAACAAGTAAAATTGAGGTACGTATTAAAATGTAAAGAGTTCTTATTCAGTTTTTTTCTCATCGACATAGCGAAGACAGAACGTAACATAAGGCAGCACGAACTATGACGATATCGTCCATCATTTTCACGAGTTTAGGTATCGTATTTGAAAGTATCTTATAGTTCTTTAGTCTCCCGATGCATTGTTCAACATATATCCTAGTGTTCGCGATTCGAGAAGTCATTGTGACATCGTCGGAACATCTGCGTACCAGCAGCTAAACTGGTGGGGATGGCCAAATACGCACTACGCACCAGGACCTCTTCTTTGATATGAAACCCGCGATCTGATAAAACCTTGTCCTTTGGTTCCAAAATATCAAGGAATCCTGAATCCATGACTATAAACTTGTCGCTACATCTTCCTCCGTATAAGGGCGAGACAAAGCTTATCATCTCGGTCGGGGTAATTGATACGAGGAATTTAATCGTGGTCCTATGCTTGTATTCGCTGTAAAATGAGCTTTGTAAGTAGTGCAGTGGGTACTTTGATGGTACATTCGGTACAGTCAATAATACATCTTCACCCAGTCCTGTGAAGTGGGAGGGTTCATCAGCGCTCTAGTAGGCCTATACTACTATACGCCGCTGAACCTCATCACCACTGTTCATCTTTAACTTCTGTGGTATACAGACACTAAGGTTCTTGGTGAATAATACATCGTGCATCTGGAAACCATTGTTTGAATGCTGTGGGTAGGCTGCTCTTGTCGGCCACGAGATGAGCCAGGATCCATGTACAGAAGACACGTGATACGTGCCCTGCCGAGACTCCCAATCTGAACGCCAAGTCCACAACCAACAACCCCATTCTTAAACGCAGCATGTTTAGGAAAAACTCCTGTTCTAAACTTAGATATCTGTCGGGTCCACGCTTTTCTGCAAAATATTCTCTTTATTCGTGTCTGTATCTCATTTTACTGGCTAACACTTTTTTGAATCGTTTCCTTTCCGCGAAGCGAGTAAACGCTCTTACATCGGAAAAAATTTAAGATGGCAGTAAATAGGTTTGCGTCCATTGGTTCGAATATTTTGCCTCGACTAGTTCTTTATCTTCACTAACGTCTGAGAGTTCTTGAAACTTTCTCTTCCGGCGCCGACGGGGTTCGGTGTCCCCATACTTCGGTAGTACAGAAGATAGTGGTTGTTCCTCAGACGGAAAGCCTTCTTCAAAGTGTTTTGAGCAGATTCTCGCGTTTGCGGGAAAAGACGAGAATGGAGGCAGATCTTTCCACATCGCATTTAACCACTGCTGTCTGGTTTCTGTGTTTTCTGGCGGCTTGTGAAACCTCAAAAACTCTACTTGATTTCCGCAAAACACCACATGGTTTCTTCAATTTTGACAAGTAGGAAGACTGCAATAATCATGTTTATCCATGATTTTCGAATTGTAAGTATTTTTAAAATCATAAATAATGAAAAAATATGTGTGCAACAATGGAAAACGCTGGTAATGTTTGGAAAATATTTTAATATTCGGTGAAATAGAACGCAAATTCTCTAGAAAAGTCGCATATCTTATCGCGCGCATCAACAAAGAAACAAATCACTTTGACAGCGTGTAGCGCGCTCATTTCAGATAATTATCGGGAAATCTAAATACCGTTGGAAAGCATATTTGTAATCGATTTACCTCCGCGTTTTTCTTTAAAATTTAGGGCGAAATCTGGAATAATTAAGATGTTTTTAGTTCAAGTCGATTTTACCATGTTTTACTTGAACGCGGGTTGTTGTGTCTATACGGTCATTGTCCAATAATCAAATCATGATTTTTACCTGATCAAATAGGATAGTTTTTAAAGATTCCAAAAACATTACATTCGATTAGAAGGGCCTTTTAAAGCCAATGCTTCGTCAAAACTCCTCGAAAAATTTTTTTTCAAAAAGTTAATTTTTTCCCCACAACAATAGTACCCACTACTAGCCAGCAAAATGGCTGCCGGGAAACTGTAAAATCCTCTATTGTAAGAGAATCATCATTATAGCTAAATTACTTAGAAGGATGGGTTATCATTGTCTATATTTCTAAAATAGGAACCTACCCAGTTCGTTCGTGAGTTGGTTTAGCAACAGTGGGGCGTTCTGCGTAACGGCTATCCTTTGTCTGCAAGTCATCTGAAAATGATAAACAAGTGTTCCATGTGGGCTTGACGCGGCAGCTTGAAATGACGACGGTCGGCTATTGAGCAAAAATACGGAATAATAAAGAGCCAGCGTAAAACTAGGATCTGGACTTTCAAGTTTACTGGTAGTGAATGCTTAGTCATCTATTCATATTCATTTCTATCCGTTTTAGGTGCAGTCAATTTCGAGAATCTCGTGTTCAAAAAGCGAACATGCAAGAGAAACGTAGGCTTAAGTGAATCAGGGAGTTGTTATGACACGACTCGCTCCCTGTCCAGATTTTACGCTTCCCCGAACGCACTCAACGCAGAAATATGTTCATAGGTGGAGAAAATAGAGATCCAAATATAATGTAATGTTATTTAGTTTCAAAACCTTTTAGTCGAAGAAATATTTCATACCTAGCATAGCGTAAATACATTTAATATTTCTTCCAGGAATCTACAGCAAATACATCGTAGTAACGCGATACAGTCATTCGTACATGGACCACATGTGACATATAAATGTCACACGACAAAACGACGCATGGAAAACAGACTGTTATTTTTGCTGATTTTAAGATTTGAATTAAAGCGGCTCAGCACTAGGGATAAGGAACTACAACAAATGAATAGCAGTTAACGATGAAAATCAATGATTGAAAATCTTTCACGCCAGCAGTTTTGCGAAATTTCGCTGGTGGCATTTTATTTTCGTGCTATTAGCACATTTACCGCTTTGCTCTTCAGGGCGCACTATTTGAACGGTCTCAGTTTTCCATACAACATCACCATCCTTTACAAACGGTGTGTCCGATTGTTGCCTGAAAGAATTAAAATGTTGAGAAACAATGACATCTGCAAAACAAAGTTAAAAGATCAATACGAAAAACGTAAACTATAAGAAGAAAGTCAGAAGGTCCTTGATTTTAGTACTTTTTCAGGATTGTCGAGTATTGTATAGTAAAAGACTATTTCAAAAGCAATGATTATTCAATTGTAACTGAATCATCATCATGGTTAAATTACTTAGAATGATGGGCTATAATTATCTGTATTTCTAAAACAGAAACCTACCCAATTCGTTCGTGAGTTGGCTCAGCAACAGTGGGGCGTTCTGCATAACGGAAATCCTTTGTATGCAAGTTATCTGAAAATGATAAACAAGAGCCCCATGGGGTTTGACGCAGCAGCTTGAAATGGCGACGGCGGCTATTGAGCAAAAATGCGGAATAGTAAAGAGTCAGCGTAAAACTAGGATCCGGACTTTTAAGTTAAGACTTGTGTCCACAACGCAAACACGTAAGAGAAACGTAGGGTAAGCTATATTTACATCACTCGATCCCTGTCCGGATTTTACACTTCCCCGAACGCACTCAACGCAGATATACGTTCATACGCCGAGAAAACATAGATCCAAATATAATGTCATGAAATATATCTTAAAAGCCTACTAGTCGAAGAAATTTCATACCTATCATAGCTTAAATACATTTAATATTTCTTCCAGGAATCTACAGCAAATACATCGTAGTTACGTGAAACAGCCATTCGTGTAAAAGGACCACATGATGACATGTACATGTCACAGGACAAAAATGACGCTTGGAAAACTGACTGTTTTTTTGCTGATTTTGAGATTTGCATAAAGCGGCTCAGCCACTAGTGATAAGGAACTACGACAAATAATTTTGTCTGAAAAACCAAAGATCTGTAAACATTAGTCAACTTTTAGTTTTACAAATAATTCTTAATCCATCTAAGATTTCATGTATGAAAACTTCTCTCAAATCAAGGGTACCGATACCTAAAAGTACGACCCGGTTCTCAGTGTTTATGAAATGACGAATAATCGAAAATCAAATGATTTTCTGAAAACGTAAGCCTCGTCTAAACGTGCAACAAAAGCCGTCTTCGAGCGTCTTCG
The DNA here is from genome assembly GCA_036785005.1 of Tubulanus punctatus. Lineage (NCBI taxonomy): Eukaryota > Metazoa > Nemertea > Palaeonemertea > Tubulaniformes > Tubulanidae > Tubulanus > Tubulanus punctatus. The sequence goes on along the minus strand of JAYMFW010002128.1, from coordinate 8,262 downwards.
CACGCAGAAGCCGGCTTTTCAAGAGCCGGCTCCAACAAAACCCGGCTTTTGCGAGGCCGGTAAATTTGCCAGCCTCGCGGATCCGGCTTTTCCGAAGCCGGCTCCGTGAAAAGCCGGCTTTTGGCATGCACGTGTAGACAAGGCTCTAATCAGCAAAATGATGTTACCGCACGATAAAAACGCATTCATTTGAATGAAAAATATTAAAAACAGTTCGGTTGATTTCTTTGTTTATAAATCCTATTCAGGAAACCTAGTATTTTTACCGCTTTGCTCTTCAGGGCGCACTATTTGAACGGTCTTCATTTTCCATACTACATCGCCGCCCTTTACAAATGGTGTGTCCAATTGTTGCCTGAAAGAATTAGAATATACCTTTTTCGGGTTTTCGTTTATTGTATAGTAAAAGACTATTTCAAAAGCAGTGATTATTTAATTGTAACAGAATCACCATCATGGTTAATTACTTAGAAGGATGTGTTATAATTGTCTGTTTTTAGAAAACAAGAACCTACCCAATTCGTTCGCGAGTTGGTTTAGCAAGAGTGTGGCGTTCTGCATAACGGAAATCCCTTGTCTGCAAGTCATCTGAAAAATGATAAACAAGAGCTCCATGAGGGCTTGACGCGGCAGCTTGAAATGGCGACGGTCGGTAGTGAATGCTATAGTTATCTATTCATATATATTCATTTCTATCCGTTTTAGGTGCAGTCAATTTCGAGAATATCGTGTCTCCAACGCAAACACGCAAACGAAACGCAGGCTTAACTATATTTCCACCACCCGAGATCCCTGTCCAGATTTTACGCTTCCCCGAACGCACTCAACGCGGAGATAAGTTCATACGCGGGAGAAAAAATATAGATCTAAATATAATGTAATGTTATGTAGTTTCAAAACCTTTTAGTAGAAGACATATTTCACACCTAGCATAGCGTAAATACATTTAATATTTCTTCCAGGAATCTACAACAAATACATCGTAGTAACGCGATACAGTCATTCGTACATGGAACACATATATGACATGTAGATGTCACACAACAAAATGACGCATGATAAACAGGCTGTAATTTTTGCTGATTTTGAGATTTGCATTTAAGCGGCTCAGTACTAGGGATAATGAACTACGACAAATAATTGTGTCTGAAAATCTAATACAATAGAAGTTAAAGATGAAAATCAATGATCGAAAATCTTTTGCGCCAAGCTGTCTTTCGCAATACGCTGTCTTAAGGGCAGTTTTGCGAAATTTCGCTGATGGCATTTTATATTCGTGCTAAACCATTGCAATACACAGCCCCAGCAAAATAAGATCTGTAAACATTTTCAACTTTCAGTTTTACAAATAATTCCAAATCCACCTTATAAGTTTTGCTGTATGAAAACTACTCTCAGATCGAGGGTACCTAAAAGTACGACTCAGTACTCGGTGTTTATAAAATGAATAAACCGTTGAATAGTAAATGATTTTCTGAAAACATAATGAGCAAAACGATGTTACCGCACGATTTATACACATTTTCATAAAAAATATGAAAAACAATTCGGTTGCTTTCTTTATTTACAAATCCTATTCAGGAAACCTATTAGCATTTTTACCGCTTTGTTCTTCGGGGCGCACTATTTGAACGGTCTCCGTTTTCTGTACAACATCGCCGCCCCTAACGGATGGTGTGTCAAATTGTTTCCTGAAAGTATTAAAATGTTGAGAAACATTGACACCTGTAAAAAAAAACCAAATAAATCGAGAATCAATACGAACAACGTAAACTATAAGAAGAAAGTCAGAAGTTCCTTGATTTTAGTACTTTTTCTATATCGTGGATATCCTGTCAAACAGAAACATAATTTTTGACGTGTCAATATAGATCTTTTTCATTCTAAAACAATGTTTTTTCTTAATAACAACTTTCCGTTTCTTTGTAACACTTTTTGACGAGTGATTTGGTGCGTCAAAACATATCGTGGATATCCCGTCAAAATTCATTTCTCATTTGACGCGTCAAAATTGATTTTTTTCGTTCTTTGAAAGAATTTCTTTTCCTTGAATCAACGTTACGTGTCTTTGTAACACCCAAACAGCCATATTTTTCAGGGTTGACGTTAATTTTGTAGTAAAACACTATTTCAAAAGCAATGATTATTTAATTGTAACAGAATCACCATCATGGTTAAATTACTTGGATGGGTTATAATTGTCTGTATTTCTAAAACAGAAACCTACCCAATTTGTTCGTGAGTTGGTTCAGCAACAGTGGGGCGTTCTGCATAACGGAAATCCTTTGTCTGCATGTCATCTGAAAATTATAAACAAGAGCCCCATGGGGGCTTGATGTGGCAGCTTGAAATGGTGACGGCAGGCTATTGAACAAAAATACGGCATAATAAAGACTCAGGGTGTAACTAGGATCCGGACTTTTGAGTTAATTGGTAGTGAATGCTATAGTAATCTATTCATATTCATTTCTATCCGTTTTAGGTGCAGTCAATTTCAAGAATATCGTGTCCCCAACGCAAACACGCAATTTTTAAACCACCCGATCCCTGTCAGGATTTTACACTTCCCCGAACGCACTCAACGCAGAGATAGGTTCATAGGCGGAGAAAATATACATCCAAATATAATGTAATATTTAATGTAACGAAAACACGCAAGATAAACGTAGGCTTTACATAAGCCCTGTCTACCCTAGGGCATTTCTAGCATCTACATTGCAGGGAATTCAGAGCCAGGCCGAAAATTCAGTGCCACCAATTCTTGGCCCGGCAAATTTGCCGTGCTCGTCGTAGCGCGGCTCGGTTCGGCTTTGAATAGTTTGCATCACACGTAACGTTATGAGGCGCGGTACCGGTATCGACACATTACTAATGTAGACAGAATGCGGAGCCGCGCCGAATTTCAAGTAGCACGGCTCTGAAAAAAGTAGCGCGGCTCGGAACTAGTGTAGGCAGGGCTTATATTTTCACCACCCGATCATATAGATCTAAATATAATGTAATGTTATGTAGTTTCAAAACCGTCTCGTCGAAGAAATATTTCATTCCTAGCATAGAGTAAATATATTTAATATGTTTACCAGGAATCTACAGCATCGTAGTAACGCGATAGAGCCATTCGTACATGGAACACATATATGACATACAAAATGACGCAAGGAAACAGGCTGTTATTTTGCTGATTTTGAGATTTGCATTTAAGCGACTCAGTACTAGGGATAATGAACTACGACAAATAATTGTGTCTGAAAATCTAATACAATAGAAGTAAAATATGAAAACCTATTGCACTACACAGCCGCCCCCCCCCCCCCAATTACACCTTTAAACATTGTCAACTTAACGTTTTACAAATAATTCTAAATCCACCGTATAAGATTCGCTGTATGCAAACTATGTTCTCAGATCAGTGGCGCTTAGAATACGATGCAGTACTCGATGTTTATGAAACGAATAAACTGTTTAAAAGTAAAATGATTTTATAAAAACATATTGGGCAAAACGATGTTACTGCATTGAAAAACATTTTCTTAAATAATATTATAAACGGCTCGGTTGCTTTCGATATTTTCAAATCCTTTTTCGGAAACATTAGCATTTTTACCGCTTTGCTCTTCAGGGCGCACTATTCGAACGGCCTTCGTTTTCCACACAACATCGCCAACCCTTAAGAACGGAGTGTCCAATTGTTGCCTGAAAGAATGAGAATAATGAGAAACGATGAAATCTGAAAACAAAGTTAAAAGATTTACAGAGAATCAAAACGATCAACGTAAGCTTTGATAAAAAAGTCAGAAGTTCCTTGTTGAGTAATTTTTCGGGGTTGTCGTTTATTGTATTGTAAAAGACTATACCAAAAGCAATGGTTATTTGATTGTAAAAGAATCATCCTGGTTAAATTACTTAGGGACCCGTGGGTTATATATTTCTAAAACAGGAACCTACCCAAGTCGTTCGTGAGTCGGAAAGAAGTACAACCCGATCGCAATTAACAATCCTAACCACGCTGTCAAGGCCAACGACAGCAAAAATCCCATAAACAAATTTCCTTCGACTGTACATGTTAGCCAATCACCGCATGACGTCACGACCGCCGATGTCGGACACGTATTGGTTACACCTGTAACGTTGTACGGTGTTAGGTTGTCAATCACAAGGTCTAGAAATGAAGAGACAATGATTTTAATCTATAGCCTCTACAGTAAATAACCTGTTGTCACCGGTTACATTTTTGATAGGACAGGGTTCCTGATAACTTCATAGTTTTGTTAAGACATTGTTTTAAATCGGAGGCATGGTCCTGCCAAAGGAGTCGAGCTATATGGTTCCTTGAAGATGGTACACTGAAACAACATCCTGACTATAACAAGTACACGCCATCAACACTACTACGGCTTGCACGTGCGCCGCCGACTCGCGTTAAGCAACCAACCGCGAGAACAAAGCGCGGAAATCGATTACCATGTATGCGATTGTTGGGTGCGAAATGTGCGATATCGACAAATATAAACATTTTCAAGATTTTCCGACAAACTGGTAATCCGAACAATAGGTTTGTGTCGACAATCCATATTCGTATATGGCCACGGCAATTACCCGATCGCCACCGAAGCGTTTAACGGCTTCTCGGCTACGGGAATAACCAGCAATTGCCAAACAATGGAAGTTCGAATAGGCGGAGTTTTATAAATGATAGACAGTGGCACACGATCCGGATCGATGAATGTAAACGATACTTATTCCATTATTCAGGCAAAAATACATAATTTTATATTGCACATGATGAGGTCTTGTGTAAATGGCCATTTGGGTCGACTGTTAAATGTAGTTCGATAAAATATCAGTAAAGTTCATTGAAAATCAATTACATTTTTAATGAAAGACATAGTGTTATGTACGCCATCTGTTGGGATGATATTAGCTGGATTTACTGGAGCCCCATTGTCTCCACGTACATAGTAGTCGCACTATAGGAGAAGAATGTCGTTCCTACGAGTCGAAGCAGTGATACGCCCCATTCGCAGTGGTCATTATTTAGTAATGTGGAGACATGAAACCACTGCGGGCGGAGTATAAAGCGGTGACTGCTTTATCGGACCTGATGTTCAAGAAAATCGGTACGTTTACCGATTTTTCCATTCGTATAGTTTCGGAACCGTCGGGATGGATAGCAAATTTACATCTGCAAGATAATTGATAACACCAAACCAAAAATGAATATCAAAAACTATCGTTTGGATGATTCCCGGTATGGCTCCAAAAACAATTTTTCCTTTCGTGCGTACAACTCTTTATTTCATGATCATGAATGATTTCCTCTTGAACGTTTTATAACTTACCAGTATCACAAGACAAAGAAGTCGCCTGACATGCCCAGTTATTAAGCTTCGCATTTGCCCGTTCATTTGCATGAGGGGCATCAGAATAAATACACAAGTATTTACATTCATCACACTGTTTCTTTGGCGATGGTACCGTAAACGATATTTTTATTGACCTTCTTGATGTTTGCCCTACAAGTATACCCCAATCCTGAGCACTGGCTGGTCTGTAGGTCACTGGTATAGCTGGCGTTGGGAGTGGTGACGGAGGTGCCACGTTGATACAATATATCGTTGATGGAAAGTTACCATTTTCTGCAAAACATCGAAATTATTTGATGATGTGTAGTAAACGGATGAAAAAATTTATTTATCTGTTTCAGCTCAAAGGGTGAAAAGCGTATTTAAGACTGAATCAAGTCGGCTATCCATTTGTCATTGAAAAATTTCGTTCCGTTTAACGTTATTTGTTAATTTTCAGAATCACGCTCCACGCGTCACTGATGAATTGAATATACCGGTACAGACCTCGAACACCTCCCGCTCGATAATGATTTCACTGATTTTTACCACCATCATGGCTAACTCATGAATGGGCAATAGTGCCACTAAGCTTATCAGACTATATTTTTGAGAATTTCAACAAACAAAAGAGCATTATAAATACCGAAAAAAACTAAATTTATACAGACGTGTAGGTATATAGACGTTACTCGTCATATAGGCATAACCATAAATAGCATAACTTCGACCAATCGTCATTCCACCAGGCAAATTCAAAGCCAAAGAAGAGAACTGAAAATCTGAAAAAGAGAACGGTTAAAATATTGTATTTGATTATATCAATTTGTGCGAATTGGAATTTTTAAGAAAATTGGTGACATTATGGGCTCCATTCAAAATTGATAATGCTCTGGATATACTCGCCTGCACCATAATTTAATGTATTTTATTTTATCCCCGTAACAAAATGAGTAATACTACAAAAATCAAAATAAATGTGAAGGTGGTAGGAGCCTTAGCAGAGCCATATGGCTATAAATCTCAGAGGATGCTAGGGCCCCTTGGGATGAGGATAAAGGATGAGATGGATGAAATAAATTACAATGGTGAAATTACAATCTAGAATATATCAGTATGATGTGGAAGTGATAATAAGTATGGAATGGTATATCATTTATAATTTAATTTGGAATAGTGCAATACTGGAGTTAATGAGAAATTAATACTTTGTTTTTAAATTGAGTTACTAGAGACTTGATACTTGGTGCGGACTTGATGGACATAGGCTGATTTTCCAGATAGAAAGTACTCTGCCGAGAAATTATTTATTGAACAATGTTGTTGAATGGTATTGAGTCCTTGGGAAATTTTTAGATCTAGTGTTATATGTGCGAGATTAAGAATTTTGATCAAAGAGTTTCATAATCGGTGATGGAAGTTTTTTATTAACGAAATCAGAAGCAAATTTTAAAATTTCTAATTTAATCATATCATCGAATTTGAGGATTTTATATTTTCGAAACAAAGGCGAAGATGGGGCATTATATTTGGATCCATCGATAACATGCAGGGCCTTCTTTTAGAGAGTTGCAACTATTTTTTTTGCTTTGCAGATAGCAAAGGTCCCCAAATTCATCTGCAAAAGAGTCATCTGCAAACAGAATGCATTGACTATTATTTAAAGTTTTATGGAGATCACTCACGTATAAATTAAATAATAAAGGCCCAAGGACCTAGCCTTGAGGTATACCATAATTTACAGAAAATATTTTTGATGAAGTTTCCCTATATTTAACAAAAATTTGTCGTTCTCTTAAGTAGCAAGTGCTACACCCCTTATACCATGATACTGTAGTTTACGTAAAAGTATACCTATGTCTAGTGTATCAAATGCTTTTGATAAATCAATAAAGACCCCCCATTGTTTTATTACTTTTATCTAACGAATTAATGCAGTTTCCTACGAATTCCATAATTGCATGATTGTTAGAGTGTTGATTACGGAAGCCATATTGACTAGGGAAGAGGGTATTGGTATTTAAGAGAAAATTATATAGGCGAAACCTATTTTTAATAACCCGGAAATTAAACACGGCAACAAAACTCTCAACTTTCAAGAATATATACGGCGCGGTATAACAAAATTGGAACACTTATTTGATCACGAAGGAAACTTTCGGCCGCTCGTCTCATTTCGAACCTTAAAAAACCGAGAAAAACACGAGATTATTAAAAACGCTATTCCAGAACACTGGAATATAATACTAGCTGATCCTGATTTGAACCGGGACGAAATAGCAAATGTCTATTTGCGCTTTGAAAAAAGAGATTTCAAAATTAATAAAGTTACCTCGGCTGAAATATACAATGCCTTGCTCGTCAAATACTTGAAACGTCATATACCTTTTGGTATGGATAAAATCAATCGATTTTTAAACTGTGACCTCGAATGGGCGGATATTTGGAATGAAGTCTATGATAACCAAATTAACCGAAAGCTAAGCGATATTAGATATACAATTTTGCATTGTACTCTTGCTACAGCAGAAAAGTTGGTTACATGGTGCATTAAAACTGATCCAAACTGCAAAATATGCGGACGCGCGGCAATTAACAACCATGTATTGTATTTATGTCCGGAGGCGCGAACCCTCTACAGACACATTCAAACCTTGGAGTAATCATTGAATTAATGATTACTCCAAGTTCAAACCATCTTCGAGCGTGTACTAGCTGCGCCTGTTCATATCACACAACAAATCATCTATACCGGTTACACAAAAACGCAAGAAAAAAAGAAAAATATAGCTGCAAAGCAGCGATAACGAGTTATCTGCAAGATTTTATCTAGGTCAAGAAGCGGGTCAACATAATAAAGACCACACAAGGAACCTAACTATGAAGTTTGATCATGATAAGGCCAAAAATGAATAAGTAG
>JAYMFW010001907.1:0-12788 GCA_036785005.1 Tubulanus punctatus | reverse complement strand
AAGCTCAGGGTCTCGCGAATATTTATATGGGTCTATTTAAAATCTAGAGAAGATCCTAAAAGAGAGATCTTTCAATAATGATAATTTCTCAGCTCCGTCAAAGTAGTATTGCCGCTGCGTACGTGTAACCAAACGCGATTAGTAAAGAGTACGACGTTTCAACCGTACCCTAACGGACATCGTCAGGTTTTTTTGTTATGATTTTACATCAGATGATGGTAACAAAGTTTCCCAAGACTCAAACTAAGAATAAATGGCCGCTATCGCAATGAAAATGGGATCTCTTATTTAACCATATACAGTAAACTCCCTTTATAACGTAGTCACTTTACGCAGAACAACTTATACCGTATAATTTCGTTGGTCCCGACTCCCGATTTTTTCGTTCTGTTAATCAATGAATATAATTACAAATACAACGTATTTTCTATAACGGATTATGATTATGATTATTATTATTATTATTATTATTATTATTAGTATTATTATTATTATCAAAACGTACACATAATTTGGTCCAAATAGTAAAAAACTGTATGTTTTCTGTCGGTCATATATTGTATAACGTATCGAAAAAGTCGAAAGAGAAAATTAATCTAAATTTTTAGTATCAAAGTCTTTACAATATACTCGGTAAGTCCACAATAAGGTGTCTAATAAATACAATTTTCTCTGGACATCAAAATTGATAACTTTGAGGAAAATGGATTGACATATCCAGTACGTCCAATCTTAGTGTCCGTCTGCAGCAAAAATCTACATTTCTTCACTTCCACGATATATTCGGGGTCTCTCTGCGCTCGCAATAATGCAGCTTTGACTTAATTTGGAATGGAATTATAAGCGTAAAATAAGGCAGAATATAACGTCAAGGATTGGGAGACTATTGAAAGACTGATTACGAGAGACAATTCCAAAATCTCATATGTGCAGCTCTCTACCATCTTTTCGGCAAAAACGGCGACTGGTTTTGGTTCTTCCGGCATCCCAATCATGAGTTCTCAGGGCAGCACCATTTCCTCCCCAAAGGTAAGGAAAAATGGTTGGTACTTTCCTGGATGCTTGAGCGGAACGCCATTCGACAAGCCGGAAGCTGAGTGTCCCAGTTGCTACCGCTTTCATTCAGCGCTATGGTGAGCATTTCAGGGATTTGTTTGTGTTTTCTACCTGACCATTGCCCATAGGATGGTACGCTGTGGTAAGCGTCTTATCGATTCCAAGGAAATGGCACATCTCGGAGAATATCTTTGACCAAAATTGGCCCCTTTGTTTGAATGAATGCTTTCAGGGCACCCATATCTAGCTACCCACTCATCAACTAGACGCCTCGCAACCGTCAATGCCCTTTCATTCCTCAAGGGCCACGCCTCGATCCATTTCGTGAACGCGTCTTGTGCCACTAAGATGTACATGTTCCCTTTCTTGGTTTTCTTAAGTGGGCCGACGATATCGACATGTACTCTCTGGCCCCTTCGACCAATCAGGGTGGACACAAGAGGCGCTTTGGGTTTCTTTGGTGGGGATTTACATTGTTGACATTTTCGGACGTAGTCTTTCACTGCTGATATCATGCCAGGGCACCAGAAGCGCTCACACATTTTCAGTCCTGTATTAGTTGTCCCTCGATGCCCGCCTGCTAAACCATTATGGAGGTGTGACAAGGCTTTAGGGAGTAAACATTTTGACAGGACAATGCGTTTGCTAGATCCCTTGCATCCGGGCAGCGACTTTATGACCAGTAGTCCATCAACAATTTCCAGTTGCTCAACTCGCCGAGGAGATTCCGTGACAGGGAGCTGTATTGTCGAGTTTCATTGGGCCTTGGTCGACTTTGACCCTGTCTCAGAAGTTCTTTCACGATGAAGATGTCCGGGTCATCGTCTTGGGCAAACTGGATGTCATTCCTACTTAAGCTGACTTGGTCTTCAGCAGTCAATGCTGAGATTTTCCCAGAGTAACCAGTTCTCCACAACTTGGACATGCCATGCCTCTTACCCGACGCGGCATACGAGAAAGAGTGTCCGCGTTCTGGTGTTTTATACCAGGCCTGTGTTGAATCTGAAATTCGTATTCGGCCAGCTTTTCGTTCCATCGAGCGACCTGTCCTTTTTGTATGCGCAAACTCCGTAACCATTTAAGGGCGGCATGGTCCGTGCATACCAGGAATGGTTTGCCAAGCAGGTAATGTCGAAAATAAACAATCATGTCGATTAAGGCGAGCATCTCGCGACGTGTTGAGCAGCAGTTTTCTTCGCCACCTTTCAATGTTCGGCTTGCATAGACAACGACACGTTCGGACCCGTCTGTTTGTACCTGTGAGTGGACAGCGCCAATAGCCCAATCACTAGCATCAGTATCCAAGACGAACTGCCCAGCACCCGGCCTGAAGTCAGGGAAAACAAGAACAGGGGCTGCGTATTTTGTCGAAAGCCTGATGCTGATCCTCTCCCCACGTAAAAGGCTGGTCCTTCCGGGTAAGTATGTGCAAGGGTTGACACATACTTGCAGAGTTATCTATGAACTTTGTATAGTAGGTCCCAAGTCCTAAGAAACTCCGAACCTCGGTGACGTCTTTGGGCACTGGCCAGTCGAGAAACTTGTCAACCTTGGACGGGTCCGTCTCTAACCCGGCTTCGCTCACCACATGACCGAGGAAGGCCATCCGACGCTGCATCAGGTTGCACTTCTCGGTTTAAGTTTCATGCCGGCAGCTCTGAAACAAGAAAAGACCTCCGCGAGTTTGTCAAGGTGTGACGAAAGATCAGCCGAATGGACAATTACATCGTCCAGGTATATAAGGGCCGTCTTCCATGAAACATTGTCCAGTGCCATAGACCATGCAGGGGCATTAGTGACAATGAAAGGCATCACGTTCCACTCGAACATTTTGTTTTCGATGACAAATGCTGTCTTGTGTTTGTCTTTCTCTTTGATCGGGACCTGCCAATATCCGCTGGTCAAATCCAAGGTCGGAAACCAAGATGAACCGGACAAATTATACGACCGAGTGGGTGACTGTCCTTGATTGTACTTTCGATTCAACTTTCGATAGTCGCAACAAAGTCTCAGATTCCCATCAGCTTTTCTTGCGAGGACAATAGGACTTGCCCATGCAGAATTTGATGGGCGGATGAGGTCATTTTTTAGTAATTCCCCAGTGTAACCCTCCACAAATTCTCGACGGCCAGGTGAGAGTCTACGTGGTTGCTGTTTAACTGTTTCGAATCATTAAGTGTCGATCTCGAAGTCCATTAGTTTTGAACGGCCGATGTCATAGTCACTGCGTGAGAAGATATCCTGGTATTCGCGCAAGACCTGAATTAGTTTTTCATTGTCCTCGCTCGGAATATCCAGATGGTGCACGTTCAATTCCTCTAATAGAGATTCGAATTGTTGGTCACTCTCATGTGGGGCCTCATTAAGATCACCATATTCCACAACCGTAAGAATCCCCACTGATTGTAAAGGGTTGCGACAGCCAATTGCCTCTCCATGTGTGATCTTTAAGGGCTTGTCCGAGAAGTTGGCCACCCTTACGGGTACTCTGTTGTTGTTGGGAGTGACAAGGGTTTTTCCAGTGCAGAACTAAGTCTTCTTTCGAAGGGGGATTTCATTCAACCCGCACTATAGTACTCGATATCCAGTACGCAATCAGTACGCAATCAAATCCAGTACGCAATCATGTCGAAGGAAGAAGTCATTCCCTAACAAGCAGTCTTCCGCCAGTTCATCAGTAATGATCATGGGGACCACGAATTCAAGACCACCTAGTTCGAAGGTAACATCGGCTTCCCCACTTCGAACCGATTCGATCTTCCCGTTTTTGCCTTGAATATGATTAGTTGTCCCCAACCCAGACCGTCGGTGTGGAGGGGGGTATGTATTTAGTCGGCTTGGGGCAATCTAGAATTTCGGGCTTGCTCTGCCCCTTGAGCTTCGTTTCCCGCCCATGTGACCTGTGCATGTGACCTGTGGGCAACGGCTGGCAGGGTGATCCGGGACTCTTCAACGCCAACACTGATCGCCGGTGTTCTAGGAGGGAACATTTTGCTGTCTCTACCACTGCCCGTCGCCGAAAAATCGGTAACTTTCGCCTCCAGTGTCTCCATGCGGGTGGACAAGCTACGGACCAACCCCACAAGCTCACTCATCAGGCCTTTTTGGAGGGTGGCTGAATTTGGTTGACGGTGCGCCCCGACTTCGGATCCTGCTTCTCGATGAGTCGATGAGCTGATTCCAGGCCACGTCCTGTCCTAACTTCGGCCAATGTATGTGGTTGAGAAACATAGAGTGACTCCTTGGCATGGGGTGCTAAGTTCACTCCAGCCATGAACTGATCCTTGGCCAGTTCATCCTGTAGGTCCAAACATATTCCCGGGTAGGCGCTTTGAACCAGTTCTGTCAGGGAATCGGAAAAATGGCCTAGATTCTCCTGACTCTTCTGTTCGCGGGACTTGAGCAGCATTTTGAAGTCTCCTGGCGTGCGGGTCTGCTCCAGGCGGTCGCGTATCCTATAACAGTAGTCATTGTAGGAAATGCCTCCCTCCAGCCGTAGGTTTTTGACCACTCGGTATGACTCGTAGTCCAGATTCATGAGGATGTGCTGTTTCCTCATCCCTCCGTCATCAGCAACGCGGCTGATTTTCATCATATCAGCATATATGTCGAACCATTCTAACCATATGCTATAATTGTTCCCCATACTATACATTTTTAGGGCAGGTACCTTAACTCTAGTGTCCTCCTGGTCATTCCCTACCTTTTCCATGTTTTTCGACATGAACTTGGTCAGCGAGTTAAGGAAATCACCAACTTGGGGGTTTTCTATTTCGCAGGTATCCTGCTCAGGATCCAATAATGGTTGATCAGAGCTGTTCTCGATCAAAGACATAATTAATTTTCGTTTTAATTTGATTTATTGGTCAAAAACAAATTATGGTCGTATTTAATTAGGCCTGTAACTGTAAACTGGCTATCGACAGGATTGTTAACCACTAATGGTGTCAATCTTATTTTCAAACTAATTGCTAAGTTAATTGCAAACTACAGGGAGTGGCAATATTACTCAGAAAATAAATAACAAAGCGTAGGCCTAAGCTTACGAGCGATTCGACTCACGTCAGCGAACCGACTCGATTCAACATCAATTTTCACGCAAGAAAAACTCAAGCGACCGATCCCTGACCGCTGCCACCAGTGTTATTATTCGTCCCGTTTATAATTGGGGGTTTGATGAATCCTCTAATGGGCCGATTACAATGTAAAACAAACAAGGAAATAAAATACACGACTTGCCCCTTTATTAGCAACAACGGAGAATACTGATTTCCGGCTATAAAAGGTGCACGCTTAAAGACGGGTACGGACTATAAAAAGGATACGGACTCAGTGATGGGTCCGTCTATCACACTACCCTGTAGTTTCCAGACACCCATATTTCAAAACAAAACATCCTCTTGGATGGTTCGATAGTCAATTCAGCCCATTTGACTCCAAGAGACAGAAATGATCACATAATGAAATCAGAAGTCAATAAGCATGCCAATCAGATATATATATGTGTTATAAAACCTTATTTACAAAGGAGAAAATTATATGATAATGCAGCCCTAGGTGTTTTTCAACATTCTACTGTACTAAGATGTAATTTTCTACTGTACCAAGATGTATTTGACATTAGTATATGAAATTTTAGTTAAGAGCGTTTCTAACCCGTGCCAGGCGAGTTTTTTTTCACATCCACAATATACGGCAGGCGACATAATGGATCCTTTACAGAACCAAGTATGTCGAAATGTAAAGCGCAGGTCTTTACTTTATTTTGCTGACACATACAGTCCCCCCCCCTGAATTCTGAATGAACAGAGCCTGTTGTGATCGGTTCGCTGGGAAGTTCAACATACTTGAACTCAAACGATGTCAAATGCCGTGAAGCATCTCTGCTAACCTCCGTTCACGGCATAAAGCTGATGTCACATTCGTGCGGTTGGGACAGGCATTTGGGAGTTTCTTGGTCGAAGGTTCTTCTCTGGTCTCCTCCCCTGTAATAGGGTAAAAGTAACCTCGGTCCCGCTTATGATGCCTATAATGGCGCTTAGTGGGATGTGGGAAGTAAAAAAATGCGATTGGTCGTCCGGTGCTGCAGGACGTTCATCGTGAACGCTGCTGGGAGACGGAATTCAATATGGAAATGAATTATTTCATGGCACATTCACACGGTTACGGTGACTTTCACACCAGAAATTCGAGCGACTTTCTGTGCGGTGCCGTGATGCGTTCACCGTCTCTTCATCGGGATTTCCAATGACGTAATTTTGAGATAAACGGATTTTTTTGTCTAGCGGATAGTGGCTCTCGGGTACGGTGGATGGTTCAATCAGGTGCAAGTTGTTCCCCATTCACATGAAAAAAAACACCAATCTCTCTTCATCATCATTTAATTCTGGTATAAGACAATGGTACGTTCCCTTATCTTTTCTTGCCCTATTAATTGGGTGTAACCAGTACAACCTTTTCTTCCTTTTCTCTTAGAGCCAGGGAGTGTTTATTTGTCATATAACAACTCCCTGATAGTACTATAGCTCTATCATGAGAAACAACAAGTGCTCCTCACCCTGGATCCCCATGTTTGTGGACTGACGCACGTGCTGAACGTCGACTTGCAGAAAAATAAACCCATTCTGAACCGCATGAAGGTGACATAGGCGAATGCTGCGGTGACGCAGACTGCCTGACGGAACTGCATGGATGTGACGTAAAACGCTGTCTGCGTGTATATGTATCTATAGCCTTAAGTCTCGTGGAGTTTGTCGACGCATTTTCTTCAATGTCAACTGACCTTCTTGGTGTCGACTGAAACGAAATAAGAATAAGCATGAATTCTATTCGATTCTGGACATATGTTCTCATAGGACATCTTAACGAACCAAGCGTTACACAATATAATTGTTTTATAACAAGTTACATGACAATCATATTAAAGAGTTGATAGTATGAGTGATGTCTTTCCAATATTAGTCAAACAGCAATATTGTTATCATTCTCCATTGTTTCCATTGTACAAAATCCATGTTTGGTTTATAAAGCTGAATATCATTGTAGATGAGACTCATATGATGTTAAAGCTTTTTTTCTTCTTTTAACTCAATTTTTGTAAATATTAATGTCATCTGCCCCTAATCGTCTTAGACCTCTCAGACTATTGTTTTTAGACTTGTTTTTAATAATGTCAACATTTATATTGGTGCCCGTCGATTCGGTGTTAACAAATCGCGGAAACGCGGAAAGTGTTAAGAATCAGCGGGATTTTTCTAAAACGTGGATTCTCACAGAGGCATGCGAATTTGAACAATTTTTCAAATAAAGACAAATTTAGATGATAAAGGTAAGTTGATGATCTCAAGATTCAACGAAACAAACATTGTTGTGGGTGTTAGAACGACGGTTGAGCTTACTCATGAGATACCTGCTGAGTTTCGAACCCAGGTTACCTACACAACAAGAAAGTCTGTTAACCACTAGACCAATAGGACTAGTCCACTTGGTCAGTGGTTTTACAGCTCAAGACCTCTAAGGCCTAACGTGAGTCCACAAAGGTGCACAGTCATGATCACAATTATTAGAAATCCCACAATGTAAATTTGGTTAAAATATTTCTTCTTTATTCAACGTTTCGGCAGCGAACTCACTGCCATCTTCGGGTGGAATGATCGCAATGTTTGGTCAAACCAGGGAGTTGTTATTTGACCATGGTCAAATATCGATCTATCTATTGCAAGATAATGAAACAAATCTGACATTGATTTCATGGCCAACGTCAGCGTCAGCCTACACACTGATGTAGCCGTAAGAATATAAAGTAGTAAAAAGCGAAATTATTAAGGAAGTAATTCGTTGACCAAATAACTCATGCATTTTTATATCGAAATTTACGCTGGTATACCAGGAAAAAATATTTTTTGAACGTGTATTAACTAAATAATGAATTAAATATAGACCAAAATATCTAGACCTTTTAGCTGTTAGTATTTATTTAGTTGCAAATACCTTTGTATTCATATATACTGCCCAATAATACCCGTATTGAATTTTCTCACCCATTAACAGTTCACATTTCAAAAGGTGATATTTTTGATACGAATTCATGTTACATGTCCGAGCCGTTGTCCGTTACGTTGGAATATCCCCTTCTCTTATTTATAGAATCTCCGCATTTTTCAATTCCATGATTCCACGTTTCTGTATTTCCGCGATCTGTTAACACTGCTGTTGATTTTAGGTAAAACCACGTTATGTCACTACCGCATTTTTGTATCAGTGTAATTGACAATATTTTTGTGTCTGGTAACTAAGTGATTTGTGTCAAAATAAAAATCTTGTCTAGTCTGTGAATTTTTGTTTTTTTTCGTCTATCTATCATCAACTCTTTTGATCTCCTTTGAAAACACCAGTTGGCACAAAAATAGAAAATCATGAAAAGTGTCAGTACATCCAGTAACACTGTCGATGAAAAGAGGATCTCAACGGAACAACAAATGTGGAAGAAGAGAGGCTCAAAAGAGGATGATCAATGGAAAAGCAACAGTTCCGGGGCTCGTTTCATTTACCAGATGTTAGATGAATTGTTGTCAAACACGGTTGGGAATATATTAGTCCAATTTTCGCTATTGAAAAATTCACTGACACAAGAGCGAAAGATTAGCATTCACACCAGTAAAGAATACAAATAAAGGACATAAACATCTGATAGACTTGATTCAAAATAAGAAGCCGGATCCTCTATCAATTACTTCTCCGGAACAGTTACATTGAATAGAATTTCCATCATCTGCAACTCTTCATTTTTACCGTAATTCTGTTGTCAAGCGACGAGGTCGAATATGTTCTCGACTGAGATATTCTAAAATGAGTGCCTGTTTAGTTCATTATTCAGTAACAACACGAAGAATATTTGCCAGCTGATTGCAAGCCCTCAGCCATTTTGCAAACACAATTTGTTGTGATAAATCAACTCAGATGCACAAAGGTTACGAACGGTCATAGGACCTTAGGTAAAAATGTTCCCGAAAATACCAAAAATAACATTATGTCCGTTTACTGGGATGAGACACTGATGAGAATCTTTCGAAACTCATTGTTACATTACGCCAAAAAGTGACTGGAAGTGTGGATAGTTGACAGAAAATTGCGCAAGACGAGATTCGGTGTGTCTCTCCGTGCCCCGGGATACAATATCACGTACCTTTTCTGACGCCGATGTTGTAAAAATAACCATAGTAGGAGTCGGTTCCCACAGGTTACTGTTAACCGAGATTGAGAGCCCCCAGGCAGCAGACCTTTCAATTACGCCATGTAATCCGTGAAACGAGATGTTCTATTGGCTAAATTAATGTGAAATCAGTCCCACGGTGAACGCTATCTTCATACACATTAACCTCGATTACGATACGTTTTTTGTATTTTTTCAAATTCAAAGTCATCCAATTCTGTAATTGATGCCAAAAAATGTTAGAGATGATACGGTTTACCAGTGTGGAAACATAAACCCTTCTTGAATTAATTGTTAACATAATTATCACGGTAAACGTTTTGTTTTACCGATTAATAAGAAAGACGTGCGTTTTGATTACATTGGAAGCAGCTGAATTCATATCTCATGTATTTTGTCTTCCACCCAATTAACACGTGGCTTGCAGACCCAAGGCACAAGTTGGCTTAATGTATTTTCGCGGACGAATTGTGTACCGTTGCTTTCAGCCCATATTGATCACAGTACCATCAGCTGAGCAATGATATAAAAAATTCAACAACCACAGCAGAAGAAATATCAGAAACTGTTTTTTCATTAAGATACAGTGAATTAAAGATCTCATAGCCATTATGTGACGAATAGTAGTTAAAGTTTTGTTAGTGTCTAACTGTTAGATGATAGAATAATATGCGTCATTCTATTTGACGTACCAAATTATGGAGTGGGCCAAAAAGCGCAGACGTATCAAACCTTTCACTTATTACCTTCATATCTCAAATACAAGTAATTTTCGTCAAATTTTATTTGCAGATAGAACATGCTGGTTTGCAAATGATGCAAATATCATTTAATTGACATAGTATAAAATGATTCGTGCGCGCTAGGTTATTTGAAAATCTGGTGTTCAAATAATTATTCCACTTTTGCTACTCGATTGCGTGATAGAAGTCCGTGTAATCTGTCTTGGAAAAATTATCAATATTACCAGGAATGATTAGAACATTGAAAAAGCTATTTTGTTAAACGATCCTTGTAGGTTCTATGGTCTAATTTTGCTGTTTTCCTGATTCTGATTAAAGTTGTGAAGAAAATGTGAAAGTGTGGCAAGGGGCGAGACTATCAGATGTCATATTGCCAAGAAAGGATGAAATTCGGATTCTAGTAAATCATTCTATCTTGTATATCTAAGACAATGGATTGAGTGAAAGTATAAAAGTAAAGACTCCAGAATTTCATATATTTAATCAACTTTTAGACCCACGGCATAAAAGATGTATACCAAAAAATAAGATGCTTTATTTATCTGCAAAGAAATATCTTATGAAGTTCTACTCAACATTTTTTTTAGTTACAGAGATGTGGGTTTTGGTGCTTGATAATGTATACATGTAATTGATTTGACTATTTACTCCGTATTTAAATTCAGGTCCAAAGATTTCTGCATTGTAACTATTCTCGACCATTGATTCGTCACGAGACAACATTACATTTACCTAAACTTTAGTGAATATGCACTCATTTTCACGAATTGTGAGTCCTTCATGTGGCATTTAGTTTCCCTCCCCTGCGGTGAGTACCAGCAAACTCTGATGAACAATACCAAGTGACAATGTTTATATTGTAGAAAAATAATCATAGAAAAAATGCCCCATGGTCGCCTAGGTTCTTATCGGTTAACCGAGGATGTTATTTTCAGTAGGGCATTTTCTATCTTTATACGAACACTGCTCTCACAATGCGTGCCTCAATGAAATATCGAATATCTCTGTAGGCTATAGATGAAATTTACTTTTTACCCGCTGCTAAACGAAGAAGCACAGTTGATAAGAATAAGATAGCACCCCCGAGTTAATCAACAAAAATGTTTCAGGAAAAACTGGTGATATTCAACAGTGTGAAATTAGCCCTGGGCGATACTTACAAATTGTATATTCTAGATTTTGGAGAATTTCTGAAAGAAACATGATTAGTAGGAAAATCCCTTACTCCGTAGCACATATGTAACAACCGCATCATGATCCAGAGATTTCCGGTAGGTCGGATCATGATGTGCGGTTAGGCACCAATTCAATCCAAATCGCCATCTTATCAGTTGATAGAATTGTTTTTGGTCATGTTCAAATATCTGTCAATCTTATGATGAAAATTTCAATTGAAAAAATCCAGAAGCAGAGACTAGAGACATTTTAATTTTTGTAAATGTAATATTTGATGAAAATGTCTCTGCATTTATCAAAGCAGCAAACGACAACAATTAAAACATTGATTAACCGTTATGTTTGTTCATCACGTTTCACCATCACTTGTAATCGAAATCAATAAACCATGATATTTAGAATCGTCTATGAGAATACTGGTGCACAAAAACGCGTTTCAGAGATTTGATGTCTAAATTCAGGGTGGGGTAGATTATACAAACATAATCCTTGCGACATGATATCAAACTTCGCGAATTGGTTTTTGCAGAAATGGCCCACGGGAAGCTATCGATTGCGTCTTATTCTTCTCCGAACTTTTAGTAAGGATAAAAATTAAGCTCAGATATAAAGCTGCTACCGAGATCGTTCCTGGGGACAACTATTATGGGAACGTAACGAAGCTAGCAGACCTATTTTGTAAATTGATAATTCTAACTGGGCGGTTTTTATTCTAGGAAAGTTTAAACACGGGACAGATGTGATTAAACATCTGTATAAATAGATATACGTATGTTTATTTACCGTATGTACACGTTCCTATATCACAAGAGGTACCATGCATCATCGACAGTTGCGGATCCAGGGGATAATTTTCATGTGGTACCCTTTTCACCAAATAACAAAAAAGTTTACATGAAGTGTTTTATGTCGAATCATCTCTTTTCATTCGAGGGTACATATTTTGCAAAAAAGTAATAGATAAATGAATGTTATTAAAATGACAATTGAATTTGGCCGTAGGGACAATGCATTATTTTGTATCCACTATTTTCTGTATGTTTCAACGAATGTTAATGAAATGTGTATTTGATTGGTGTGGAACATTTGGAATTGGGTTAATTCTCCAGAGGCTTAATCTTAAACTTTATCCCCAAATTTCGGAAATAAACCATTATTACCCGAAGGCTCTAGCCGTTTTTTTGTGTTCTTTATACTTACAGAGCCCCTCAGATTCATTCCAAAAAATCTGGAACTGCCCTTGGTCGGTGACTTTATGTCTTTTGATTATCAGCAATTATCATTTTATGGGACATGAATAAACCAGAAGTATTCAAAACGAACTACAGTCGCGTTCAGACGAGCGAATTTGGCACGGACCGAACGTTCACATGAGCGTTTTTTCCAAATTTGGCCCGATCGAAAAGGTCGGACTAGGCCCGGGCCAAATTCGGTCCGGCACAAATTCGCTCGTGTGTGAATGCTCATCGGTTCCTGGCCCGGGCCAAATCATTAATTGCACGGGGTGGCGCTAGGTTCGCAGTCTCGACGTCCGGTTTACTTCTGCATTGCCAGTACACCGTTTTGAAATTTGCTGATCGTCACGTGGAAAAATATCTTAA
>JAYMFW010001685.1:0-12811 GCA_036785005.1 Tubulanus punctatus | reverse complement strand
AGTCTCCAAGACGGAGTCAGAAAATCTGACTAATACAACAACAATTGTTTTGACTGATTTGAAATTGAATAATAGGCCTTTACTAACGGTTTCTGTACTTTACTAAAGCTTAGGCCTATTTTTAGTAATAAAAGTGGCCTTTTTTATCAATTATGATGTCTACAAAAACAATAAAATAGTCACTGATGATGCATTTCTAAATTCCTTTCCTTTCCAGAATTTGATAAATTTGTATCAAGATGTTATTGCAAGAAAACACTAGTACCAGAAAAATTTACCCCGATGCTGGCCATGGATCGGCAGTAACCTAAATCGAAATACAAAATAGTCGCAAGAAAAAGCCCAAACATGACACAAGTACAAACAATGAAGATTTATGGGTTTGTAACCATTGGTATATGGGTACTAATGTGGATTCTATACAGAAGACAATTATCCATGGAACTCAGTTCGAATAATCTAATCATTCTGCGATCAGATTTTGTAGATATGTTAATTGACAAAGTATCGTTAAAATTCTCGATTAGAAAGCACACTCATCAGACGATGTTAGAAGGTGAGTTTACTGATAGTCGGTATCAGTGGCGTCAACCGGTCGTTCATTTGTGTCGTTACAATCAGTTCAACACGTGCCTGAGATGGTCGAATTTTAATCAAGTTTTGATTACTAAACAGCACGCGCGGAACGATCGTAATATCATGTGTTACGATGTCTCCACCAAATACGATACCGTGAAAAATCGACCAGTTCCCGATTACCTCTTACCGACTACTTGTTTCCGGACAAACAAAGTCTGGTTCAGTGGTGCCGCTAGTTCAATTATGAACAAATTATTCACCAGTTCTAAGGACGACATTGAAATGAAAGAGAACTATTACTACTTGTTGTCCTCAAATACAGCGATCTATGTGCCACACGAAGTACCCGTTAATGTTGAGATTGACTACTTTCATCAGAAAATGTGTCTAAAACCGAAAATATTCAATCAAATTGATGTTGATGAATCAAATTATTCTCAATTCGAAAAGCACCAATATCAGTCGATATATTTGAATCTAACTGTTTGTAACAGTAACAGAAATATGAATCACGTGCATCGATACATGATGAGTAGATATATCATGAAACCGCATTCATTGCCTCATCTTGAATTGATGACGTCTCCTCTATGGACAACTCAGTCGCTGCTCGGTTCTCACTCCCGTTCTACCCTGAACGGTTTCATTAATGAAATCAAACGCTACAAATTAAACGGCATAAAATGTCGTTTAACCGTTGATGAAATAAATTATGATATTGAAGACGAAGGAATCGATACTGAGAAGCTGTCACCAGGAAATGGCGACTTAGATATATTCAAGCAGTGTTCTGTATCTCTAGCTGTGTCACCGTTTGTGAATTTAGAATCGCAATCTTATAAAAATGGAAAATCGCATGGGTTATTCATTAAATCTGCTGATTCTGATGACCCCGTACTCATTCGTAAAGATGATAAATGGTTCGCTTATATAGACTTCACAAAGCATGAAGCTCAGACTTGGTTTCTGGAGTCGTTGATTGAAATGAGCCGCAAATATAAGATAGTCGGTTTCAAAGCTGTACGCTACGGTCTAAACCCACCCGGTCATACATTCCAGAATCTTCCAAATCCTCAACTTTACTGGACAAAATTCGTCGAAACAATTTCTCACTTTGAAGGACTAATTACGTCGGAGGTATTCTATCGTAATCAAAACAGCCATATATTCATTCATAGCAGAGCATTGTCCGGTAATTGGGGGACTTCGGGTATTAAATCGGTCGTGGCAAATATTCTAAAGCAAGGTTTGCTAGGATATCCGTTTGTAATACCAGGAGTTATCGGTGGGGTAAGGAGCTCTGAGAAATTACCCCAACGTGACCTATATATCAGATGGCTGCAGTTGTCTGCGTATTTACCGGTGATGCAGTTTTCGATTCCCCCGTGGAGCTACGATGAAAAAGTTGTGAATCTCGCAAACAAGTACATAAAAATCCATGAGAAGAGAGTCTACCCTGAACTGAAGAAAGCTGCTCAACAAGCTATTAAAGATGGTAAGTAGAATTACTGACTGAATGAGGGTCACATGAAATATTTGGAGGAAGAGCCTTTTAAATAAAACCATAACTCGGGGGAAAGGTCAAATATATTGCATAAATTTGTGTTTTCTGTGACTTTTATGAAATCTGAACCTCTGCTGATTTGAAATTGAAACGTTTTTGTAGACATTTTTCTGTTCATTTTCATTGAAGCTAAATCATTGAGAGGGATCTCACTAGTGTCATAATCATATTTTCCTCAGTAGACTTTTGTTTTTAATTTCCAGGTTCACCATTGATACGTCCTGTATGGTGGAACTCAACACCGCGCAACAACCAATATGACATCATACACGAGTTCTTAATTGGTAATGATTTACTAGTAGTACCAGTTTTAACTCAACTACCGGAGATACGTTACTTGTACATTCCGGATGGACTCTGGAAGAATGACTTGAACGGCAGAAAATACAGAGGTCCGAAAACGTACAACTACAAATATCACATTCCTATTGATGAAATACTTACCTTTACTAGGATTATTTTATAGTTTGTTAGATTTTAATTTATTGGGGCTGTCCACACAAAGGAGCAGGGGTTTTATTATCTTGGATATTTTTTTGGATGGGGGGGGGGGGGGGTTTGTTGCAAACCGGATGTATTTTTATGGGAAGGGGGAATCATGAAAAAATGGATTCATTTTGTGCACAGATTGCAATCACTAAAAATTTTACTCCTCTTACCTCGGATCTCTTGGGTCCCGGATTTTTTGTCCGAGCTAAGCGATATTCCAAGGTATGTGAGGCAAATTTCAATAGAATATGAAGCAAAAGGGACAAGCATTTTAGTCTGAGTTAAATGAATCCTAGGCTTAAACAGATCCGAGGTAAGAGGAGTCTACTGTAGTTCATTCTGCACTGTTAGTAAGATTATTCAGTTTTTATTCACAAAAAGCTGACATTAACTGTGCTGTGCATGGCATGACTACATGTCAACACACAAAAATTTTGAGTTTTGAATTAGGTCATTCCTTATCCTCCTTATCCTTACAGGGTTTGTTGTAGAATCTGATGTTATAACCGGTCAGGCAAAACTTGACTCATGGACGTATTTCAGAATTACTGAAAAACAAGTAAAATATGAAAAATGTTTATTTACTTATTTGCAGTAGTGAACATGAAAAGAAATATACTGTTTGAGGTTGCCATAAATTGTTCTATTTGAGGTAAATAATTCTTCTTAAAAAATATATTTATAAAACACTATTTGAGTTATTACAAAATTATTTGAGTTAAAGCTTTTGTTCGATTTTGTTTCGTTTTCATTTCTGTGTTGATAATTATTTTTTCTTTGGTCTACGTTTCTTTGGTTTAAGTTTGAAGTCGAGAAGTTGTTGACCCTGTTTCTTGATGTCTTCTCTTGAGAATACATTATCATCATCTTGTCCTTCGAAATCAAACGATTCTGAAAATTTGGAATCACAAAAAGCAGTGGGAACAGTTTAGTCTGATTTTGATAAAATGAATTGCATCGTTATTTATGAGTCTTCACATCTAAGACATTCAATTGAAGTTTAGATAAGTTGAAATGTATGTAATGCTGGATTTGTATAAACATGTAAAGATGCAAGTTAGAATTAAAGGTCCCGCTGTCTCATGTGTGCACTGGGCCCTACTCTACAAATTTTGTGAAATGATTTGCTAGAAAATCATCCAAAGTGTAAGACTTTTGATGTGTATGCCAAGTTGTGATAGATGCTGATATTTCTATATAAAATGTCTGTAAATACATGTATCTCATAATTATTATGATCTGATGAGTTCTCACTCAAATTTCTGATGAAAATCTCAAGATATATTTATCACAGTTTTCTGAAGCTATGATTTTGAAACAGAATTGATTTTCTATGTCAATTGTCCAACAAAAATACTCTTATAAAATGATGTATAATCTATGTATTCTTCGGTATAGACCTAATTTCATTTATTCTTTTATAGCTTAACTTTAATCTATTTAATAATCTATTTATTCCAATGAACTTATAGCTATAAAAACTATCGTTGTTGTTAGTCTTACCGATTGAAGATGTGCTATCTGATATTTTGATACGAACATTATCAGTTGGTAGATTCATCTCCAAAAAGTCATAAAACTGGAAAAAAAATCATTCAATGTGTCAAATCTTTAGTTTTCGTATTTGATGCATTCGAGGATAATTCAAATGAGTTTCTAAAATGTTGATTATGGTTATATGTTTGGTGATTGCTGTGTTTCATTAACACATCATGAGGTACATAAATATACAAAACCATGTGTACACTGACTCTTAAATAACTTTTTCAGCTGTTAATCATCAAAATTGAAAGATAAGTGATCTTTGTCCTTAATTTGAAATTTTTATCTGTGACACTGTAATTGACTGAAAGTTATGTTCATCAGACAAATGGATGTTGTTTTTGACATGAATTGAATTCAATAAAGTACAAATTTTGAAGTTCGTAAATATTACAGTTTTACGTTGATACCTAATGATCTATCAAAAACCAAATCTGAAAGCAAATATTGTCGTATTGAAAAAATTGTCAATCGTTGTAAGCAAATTCGAGTTTCTGGCGATTGTAAAATCTATCTAATTATGGACATTCGTCTTTCGACTTTTTTCTACCTCTTGTGTGGATAAACTTTTTTTCAAGTTTTCTTTGCTCGGAGTTAAGACTTTCACTTTCAATAATTCCAACTTCTTTGTAACAAGTTCAAGATCTTCTCGACTATCTCCTGTAGGTCTACTTGTCGCCGGCTGAAAGCGATATAATAGTAATGCGATGAGAAAGTGTCACCAGAGAAAACTTGCTATAGCTTCTTTCTTTGACAAAACATTGCATACAGAGAGAAAATGTCTGCTCGAGGAAGTATCCTAATTTTGCTGGAACCAACTTTGAAAAAGTATTTGATTCAATACTACTACAGTCATTTTTGGTAAATATTCGAAAAGAAAGTATTGTCCAATAATGTTTCCATCGAAATTGCGGTATTGCGGTAAATTATTTGGCGCCTATAGATTCAACTCCGTCCGATACAAGAAACTGACTTTGCCAGCATCTTCCAAGAAGTCCATAAAAGAGATTTGATGGCGTATGTAAAACTGATCACTGTTTAATGAATGCATTTACCGGTGGTAGTCTGATGTGTTTCACTAAATCCATCAACGTGTTAATCCCAGATTTTACGTCCACCAACATACTTCCAGATTGTTCTACTTGTAGGGTGCAGGCTTCAGATTTCGCTTCGAGCTCTTCCAGTGTCGTTACGGAATCTTCTATCATCTGACGCGTTCTACAACATCGATACATCGTCAGCTTAGAGTGCCCAAATAATCATGAATTGGCAGTTTCAGGCCGATACCCAGGGGATGGGTAGGCATACTCCCTCGCTGTATCTCTCAAGTCCCGCCAAATTTTCACTGGTGGAAAAATGTGACCAGAAAACCTCTTTTTTACGCAAACACACACACGTCATTTAAAATAAGATATATAATGTCGGAAAACATGCCATTTATTCGTGCATTGCTATAGTACCTTGGTTGGCTGACAGCAACTGCAATCAAATATAGCTAAAACTCTCATCGAACAAAATATCGCTAGGTGTGGTATCTGATAAATAAATGTCTAAAACTAGTTCTCAATGAAGGCACATTCAATGTTTAGTTAATAAATACTTACTTGCTTCCACGTTTCTCTCCCGAATATCTGAGATCATTAAACTCTTCCAGAAGGGTCATTTTATTTTCTCTCATTCTATTGCGCAATATCTCGGATTCGTTCCTCTGTGTCGCCAGGTGTTTCATTGTTGAGTCTTGGCCTTCGAAACGACTCACAAAATCCTACAATAAACAACATCTCCGCGAGTAAGGCAATACACACAAATATCATTTTGATACCCCGATTCGAATCTGTTTGAAGGAAACAATAGGGTGGGCTACATTTCCAACTGAGGCAACTTAAAGGCAGTGGCAATCATTTATATACGGAAAAGTCACGAAATGAGATCTGAGGGCCCCATTGAAAAAGTTGTAATGTCATATGATAGGGGGCGTACTGACCTGAGGGTCGCTGAGACCTGTCGCCTTTTTAATTCTCTCAATCGCCTGCTCGTGAGTCAGAATCCTCTTCTGACGGTCAATCTTTTGCTGCGCTTCATGCGCTAATCTTTGTTCTGTACAGGAATTAAAAATGTTATCGCCATGAAAATACTTGTTTCAACAGCATTAAATCAATCACAATTTAATTCATACCGTGAAGGGGATCAGCAAAGTTCAGGGTTGCCCTCTGTGCCTAGAAATAAGATCAACATACTTTTGGAATTGGCTTCATTTTTTATAGATTGGTAAAAAAGGCTAGCTTTATGGCAAAATGCGCTCGTGCACCGCCCGGGAATCGAACCCGGGTCGTAAGAATGGGAATCTTACATGATACCACTACACCAGCGGTGCTTACATAACACTAGTGATCAAACCGCGCAATTTATTCCCGCAATTTATACAGTCGCGTGGCGGGAAATTCAAACGGTGTTCTATGAAAATGAATTTTAACGATGAAAACTACCGTGGCTTGAAAGATGAGCTAATATGTTGATTATTTTCGTAGCTTTATTTATCGTTTTCACCTGTTTTTGTATCCTTTCCGCCTCTTCTTTGCGCTGCTCGACTTCTTTCTTAGTACGATTAAGATTCTGTTCTCTTTTCTTCCTCGATTCGTAAACTGTTTGCTCAGTTGCCGTCAGTGATGCCTGTATTAATAACAATAACAAATGCGTGTTTGAAGATTAAGTAAGTCTCTTTAAATAGAGAGACTTATGCAAGCAAAGAATCTTATATTATTATTTTTTCTAAAGTCTTCGTATTTTCCAGCGCTATAGGTAATTCCAGCTTTCAGTGGCGAAGTGGTGGCCCATTTTCCAGTGGTTCCTCTCAACTAGGTCGAAAAATCATATAACATGAACAGCGTAAACTATGATTATAAAGCGATTAAAGGGATCACGATTTAGACAACAAAAAAAAACGTTAAAGAATTCTCGGAGGAAAAAATTTACCGCCGTAGAAAGAAGTTGAAAGAAAATGTGATTTTTTATTCGGACTCGAAAAAAACATGAACTGAATGAAAGATAACCAGGAAAAAACCGTTAAAAAATTCATCGAAGGGTCAATTGATGGGGTCATGCATGAAGTACGGAGAAATTCCGATCATCGCCACCCCCCCCCCCCCATCCATGTTCATAGGAAGAAGGCCTACAACGGTACCTTTGTTTTATCTCTGGCCTCTTTAGCTTCAGCTGCCATCACTCTTAATTCACCTAACTCCTGAATTTGATCTCGCAATGCGCGTTCTGTTGCCTCTAATTTGGCGGGAAACGACATACTCTCCTGTAACAAAGACATATTCCAGAATGACACACTTTTTTGCAATTTTCAGTATCGCACCCTGTCCTTGGTTACAATGTTCATCCATGAACCATTGGTTTACTCTCCGGTTATTTCTTCAGTTTCTCCCATGACATTTGTAGTGGGACAAACACTTTTAAACCCATCGCGAACATATGTGTCCACCCACTGCGCTCGTTTAAATCATAGTGAAAATGTCAAATAACGCCGGGGATGAAATGAAATACTCCACTCGTGAATGAGAAAACCCTCACTCATCTAAGAAAATCCGGTTCTCCCCTACCACTCGTGGTAGAGTCTACATTTCTCATCACTTTAATAGAGATAATCATACAACATACCTGTCGCATTTTACGTAAAATAGCTTCATAATGGACTTTAATATTTGTAGCTGTTTGAAATTTCATGTTAGCTTTATCGAGTGAGTTCTCTAACTGTCTCATTCTCTGTTCGCTTTCCAGTTGTTCTGGAGTTGGTTTCTTTCTAGCTTCTACCACTTTATTCAGTTGCAATTTCAATTCCTTGATCTTTTCTTCCCGTTTAGCTCGTTCATGTCGCAAGGCGTTCAACATTTTCGCTGATTCGCATGTTTTGAAATCCATAACTTCAATCGCGTTCTATAGATTTTAAATTTGAGAATAAAAAATCATTTTCGAATTTCGAATCATCTATAAAGTCCGCCTCAGGTCGACCTACTGCATGAATTTTTTTTTGGATAATTTGGAAAAATAGGAAATTCAGAGTCGAAAAAAGAACATTATATAAATGTATATATATATTCTTTCTCGTAAAACTCACCTCCGCATTCTTTCTTTGTAAAGATAGTTTTTCTACGCGTCGATTTTGGAAAACTTCCTTGATAACTAAGGCATCGCCCTAAAATTTTAGAAAATATCCTTGCAGCAATGATTATAATAAAATGATATTACAAAACTTGATTCATTGTACATATTGAGAAGCATCACTGCTATTGTTTAAACTCGATTGACAAGGCATATACTATATAGTGTGATTTTTTTTGGGCCAGGGAAGTTTTAATTTTAATCATACTTACATTGATACTATCAGCTAAGTCCATACGCTTTCCTCGGTTTTCTTGACGCAGTTTCAATATTACGTTTTCATTTTGGCGGATATGATTTTCGGACCATTCGTAATAAGCTTTTCTGTCGCGATCTGCAACGATTTTTTAAATTTTGACTCAATTTGTTTTTGTAATGACATGATTTCGTTCCCGTAGAAAAAAAATGTCTGATGCGCTTAAGAAATTTAAATTTCAATGTCACATATAGGAGAATCACATATGCTGTCGCTGCGTGGATATTTCCTTTCTTAAACTTAAAGAAGGATGTCCAAAAAGTTGATGGTAAAAGAGTCTTTATTTCCATTGATTTTGATAATATTAGTAACGATTTTCATTGTGACGGGCCAATATCCTTCACTGCCGACTGATTATTCTAAAATATTTTATGAATCATTCTAATATTTTATCAATTGTATTGATAAAAATTGATTTGAGTTGAGAAAAAAAAACAAATTTAAAAAGTGGATAATTCTAGTAATATTGTATACAATACATTCTAAACACCTTTTCGATGTGAGAGCAAACTTCCTTCGATAATTCGGACACTGTCCCGGATTCCACCCCAGCTTTAGAAAAAAGCTTTCCCGAATGTTCCCGATTTCCCGGCGTTAGTTTTTGACTGTCCCGAATTCTCGGGCTATATACTTTACCCAAAAGAGTTAGTCTATAGATAATATTACCTCTCAGATTGTATTTTCCTTGTAACTGCTCAATTTGATCGTACACAGTCCACGAGTCCGACATCGTGCTGGTTTTCTTCTCAATCTACTCAGATGGTGACACTTTTTTTTATCGAGGCTTCAGTCTACTCGACTTGCAGTAGCAACTCAAGACGTTCCTTGGTAACAACTGTGAGTAAACATGGTTGCCGTGGTTTTCGATTGACATAGGTGCATTCACATTAATCAGTAAATTAATAATACAAGAAAAATAATATTTGCAAAATAGATATGAAAAAATTAGCAGAGCGTAGTTTCGATCTACGGACCTCTGGGTTATGGGCCCAGCACGCTTCCACTGCGCCACTCTGCTGCGGTGGCTATGACAGCAATTTAGTAATATTTATTATCTTATATAGAATATAATCAAAATACTGATGTAAATGACAATTTTTAAATAAACTATTATGAAAATAATTGTATGTAGTAAGAAGATGTATTTCGACAAATTCACATCAGTAACTTTCGAATAAACACGTTCATCTTATTTCAATAAATTGTATTTACTTGAATTTCGTCACTAGTTCCGCAAAGGTGCAACGAGTAACACACGTATAAACCTGTTTATTATCGTAATTCCAGTTGTCAACATTAATTTACACCTAACATTATGGCTGAAGTAGGTTGGGATGATGTTACCTATCTTCGAAAGAAGGCGCCAAAAGCTTCATCGGTGAAGTCGCAGAAAGTAAATATTTTTTGTATCTTTAGTCTGTGTATAAAACGTTAATCTTATTTCAAACACTGTTTCATGCCGACTTTTGCTAAATATTGAACCGATTTTGGTCGAACATGGTTGTAATAAGGAAGAACTATAATATCCATAAAGATGTGTTGTTGAGGAAGGCTAATTCTACCAGATAGTTGTCCTACTGGGTATTCATATGTTGTTGGTATATTTCTAAACAAGACTAACCAACAAACACGCAAGGATTAAGAAGGGTGCCTCCAAGTCCAATCAAATAGTAGTGATTCAATTCCCATCATAAACCTAATAATCAAAGTGACATTGCCATTAATGGGCATTGTCTGAAGAAACAGGTGTTTATTCTTGAATTGTCCTTACCACTCCCTTAATAAATAGCCTGAATTTCAGTCTCCGTGAGCTTTTGCCACTACGCCACAATAAAATGAATTATCCGAGTAGTTTTATGGAGAATCGTTTACCGAACGAGTTGCATTGATTTTTCCATCGTGGCGGCCAGTGGATGTCATCGTCAGGTAGCGCTATTCTCAATAAATTAAATTGAAATTGAACCAGTGGCTCGGAGCGGGTCGTTGAAAGTTTGTGAAGAACGTCGAATTTAATTGAAACAAACACCATTTATGCTAAATTATTTATACAATGGTAATTCAGTGTATCAAAATATTTACAATAAACTGTGTCATAAATTATAACTCAAGACTCGTTGGAATTGAACACGACTGCCCACTCAAATTATTCGGAGCCACCGCTTCAATTTCAATTTAATCTGAGAAAAGCGCCACCTGGCGATGAAATCCACCGACCGCCATAATGGAAAAATTAATGCATATAGTTCGGTAAATGATTCTCCGTAAAACTCCTCGGATATTACATTTTATTGTACTTTTCTGAAATGCCAGCACTGGTCACTGATTGCTGAAATTGATAGAAGACTTACTTATTACATTCATGCATATATTTGTATGAATCGATGTGAAACAGGTGAGAACTGGAGCAAAAGCCCTAAAATCAGGGACTCGATACAGCGGTTCTGCCTCAGGCATAGTTGGCCAAAGCTCGCGGAGACTGAAATTCAGGCTTCGTTCCCTTACCCTTAATTGGTTGCTGAAATAGGAAGCCTATGTCATTATAACTATCGATTATTTTGATACGATATCATGTAGGTTCTATATCAACTATTATTGAATTTTTTAGGCACTAAACGCTGCTCAGAGATCTGGAGCTGATATAAAGACAGAAAAGAAATGTAGGTATAAGAATATCCGCAGTAATGTCTGTATTTAGTTGTGACGTCTCAATGGCTATCGCTTGAATTTTTGATGGTTAATATGACTGAATATTCTCCTAATTCTAACCCAAATTTATCATCATTAGTTTCAGCCGGATCGAATAAGCAGACATCTTCTGCGAAGGACACTGCCAAATTGGATCGAGAGACTGAGGAATTACATATTGATCGTGTAGCGATGGATGTTTCGAGACACATTCAACAAAGACGTGCTGAACTTCAGATGACTCAAAAACAATTATCTACTGTAAGTAAGCAGTATTCAGAGTGGCAAGTCTTCCGGCTATAGCAGGATTTCCGGTTTTTAAATATTTCACAAATTTTCTGGCTGTCCAAAATGTGAAAATCCGTTGAGAAATGTATGGGGGGGGGGTGTAGTTAGGATTTTGGTGATGTCAGTATGATCGGTACCGGTAAACCGTAAAAGCGTTCTGAGGCCGGACGATTAATATCTGACTGGTTTAATAAACATTGTCACTATGTCTATTATTATCTACCCGAGATCGATTCACTTCTACTACACAGCACCTGTGTGTGGTAAATTTCACAACAGTCAATTATTCAGGTCATTGTTGTACACTAAAACATAGCTGCTGTAATAATCCTACAATTAACTCACACACACTCATTCATAGGAAGTTTATTGACATAAATCAGGTTTAACGGAATCTGCAGTTGTTAGCAGGACGGTTTGTTGTGCACCTGCCGTAATCAGTCAGTCCAATATGGCGGCCCCCATCATTCATGTGACGTCCGTAAACTTTTGCATTGATCTCATCTTAAAAGTGGTCTCCAAATGCATTCTCAGCTTCTCAAATTGAAAAATTTTTTACGTACCGCCGTTTAGTTGTGATACAGGGTCGTAATTACGATATCTTTTCAAAAATAAATTTCCGGTTTTTAGCCCACTTGGGACTTTAGTCCCAGCGGGCTATTGCGTACGGTTTTTGTCCGTCGTCCGTCTGTCTGTCCGTCCGTAGGCGGAATTAAGTTTTTTTGGGAAGTTTGCCTCGTGCATTGAGCTACAGTCTTGATATTTAGTATGTAGGTCCATCTACCCAAGAGCTATCATAACACCAAGAATTGGGTTCCCCAGATAGATAATGCCCCCGTGGCGCCCTCTTTAATTTCCTCAAATCAGCTTTTTTGACCAGTTTTTCAAGTGTTTTGAGGAAGTTTTCGTCATGCATAGAGCTATTGTCCTGATATTCAATATTTTAGTCTATCTACCTAAGGGCTATCAGCACACCAATAATTGGGTCCCTCAGGTCGATAATGCCCTTGTGGCGCCCTCTTCAATTTCCTCAAATGGGCTATTTTGACCAGTTTTTCAAGTTTTTTGAGGAAGTTTTCGTCATGCATAGAGCTATTGTCCTGATATTCAATATTTTAGTCTATCTACCTAAGGGCTATCAGCACACCAATAATTGGGTCCCTCAGGTCGATAATGCCCTTGTGGCGCCCTCTTCAATTTCCTCAAATGGGCTATTTTGACCAGTTTTTCAAGTTTTTTTGAGG
>JAYMFW010001574.1:1515-12829 GCA_036785005.1 Tubulanus punctatus | reverse complement strand
CAGTAGAGTATCATTTTCTGGATAATTATCTATCCTCTCGATGGGTCTTCGCGTATCCTCCGATACACTCAGATGAGTTTTATGAATCATTTCCAGATTCTGTAGTCGTTCTAACGGAATTTTAATCCACCGCGTTAACTGTTAATAGCTAACAGGGCTGTAAAGCGGGGCCGTTTATCTACACTGAGTGGGTAAATGTTTTAAATTAAGCCGCTAATCCACACGTAACTTCTATTGAAATAGTGCTTAAACGCGGCTACTTACAGAAGTTTATGTCTACTCACGCATGGCTCGCGCCTCAGAGCTATGGTTGTTAACGAAGCTGCTGATTCGATAGTAATCGGATTTGGGGCTAAAATTATATCGCCGAGACGAGGACGATGACCTGCTCTTGTTTAATGAGTCCCGGACTCTATTTCTTTGATAACGCTCCTAGATTATAATGTGCCCTGCGATTTTTGTGAACAACAAAGTTTTCCATGACGTAAACACCTTGGAAACCGACTAATTGGGTGTCCATCAACATTCTACTCGGAACTGATGAGCAATGTGTCCGGAATAAAGTTATTCATGCATAAAAATGGATACATTTTTTTACGCGGCTTCGACTTGATTTACGGAATTTCGTAAATAGTAAATTCCGGTTTTTGTCGGGAAAGCCTTATGAACAATTTGCATGGCAGTACTTATGAAAACGGGAATAAGTAGAAAATCATCGAATCGATCAGTCTAATCTAAATTCCGATTGCGCGGTTATCGAAAAACAATTAACGAGTTCAGATATTTCAGGAATTGATGGAAATAAACCGATCTGCACGTACCTCAGCCGCGTGTCGAGAGAGCTCTAGCCGTGTATTCGCTCGCATTCAATTAACCACCGGTGCCGATGTGACGTCGAGAAATTCGAAGTTTCGTTCGGCTGAAAATGACAAGAACATGGAATGAATTTAATTAATTCCCGGAGCTATGGAACAGTGGAGACTCTCTTCACTGGAGACTCTCCTCATTAAATCCGCCATATTACGCTGTTTACATTTGTTAACTCACTCAGCGCTCATATCGGAGAAGTTTTCTATATATATACGTATATAAATACATATTACATCCCTTTCTCGATCAAAAGTTATTGCCGAGTTCCTCTTAGTTTCCTATTAATTAAAAAACCGATTTAATAACGACAAAGAATTCAACGTCGCGAGAGCGCTAAGACGGTCTAGCTGCGTTGTCTTATAGGGTAAAGACCGATACGCAAATATTCTCCTAAATTCAATTTTTTCACGCTGTCAAATACTTTTCATTTTGTCGACGAAGATTAAAAGAACTACTCGGAAATTACATTTTTATTATATGCAAAAAGTTTATTGCGTTCGTTTTTGTTCGCCAACCGGAGAGTACTTGTGAATACGTCGGGCCTAATTGATGGCAAGAATGAGGCCTTGAAATGAAATGGGTTTGTTTTGTCTCCGAATATAAAGCGAAGATAATGATAAGAATATTTGATAACTGTAATCCACCGAGCTCCGATACGCATATTGAAGTGTGTGCAGTCTGAAATAATAGCATTGAGCTCACGACGCGCTGGTCGGCCCGCTAATAAATCAAGACTCTGGCGGGTTTAATACAACCTTATTTCAACCTCTATTGGCTTACGTAGAAAATATGCAACACTTTTTTGACAATTTCTCTAAAGACAACGACTTTATTGAATTATTATCTAGCCTTCACATTTCTACTACACGTAACAAATATCATTTGATGCTTAAATTTACCATTTAGGTTATCAACTTAAGGTCCTACGTTTCGATTACAAGTACCGTGAATCATTTGCGAAAGTTACGGAGGAAAAATTTGATAGTACCACAATGTAAATTTGGATAAAGCGTTTCTTCTTTACTCATCACAACGTTTCGGCAGTGAACTCACCTGTTGATGGCAGTGAGTTCACTGCAGCCGAAACGTTGTGATGAATAAAAAATGAATACTTTAACGAAATTAACATTTGTGAGATTTGTATTAACTTGATAGCTCACGGACCCACCAGTTACTACGGAGGAGCTATGTTTATTAGATTCAGAGAAAACAAAAAACTGTGACTCGGTGTGAAGAGTTATGAATGTAAAATCAATCAGATAAAGGCAAATATTCAGTTATAGCAGAATCACTTGAAACCGCCGAGAGATCCGAAATTCCACTCGGCGTACGACATTGCAAGATGACAAATCATTAAAAATCCAGTGAACACCTTATCGAATGTTTAAAAAAAATAGAAAAGCGATAACATTCGGTCGTCAGTGCCCAGCCTACGATTTATTAAATCGTCATTTTCCACGCACCGCGGCTTTTGTCCGTTTGTCGTTTACCCCGCGGTTGGCGTCGCAAAAAACAACGCCGCAAATTTCCGCCACATGTCGACCGCACGCAGAGTCCGTAGAAATGGTCTAGAATCACCGCGCTAAAAATATTAATAAAACCTCGTCGGTTCGGTTGGAGTACGACAGGTTGTTCTGTCGAGTTCTCGATTCATCTGTGTGCGATGAAGCACGCCGAAGAACGGTTCAATTAATTGCTGTTGAGTGTTACGTAACGACTTCTCGAAACATCCTATAAACAATTCCGCGGACATCT
Source organism: Tubulanus punctatus (assembly GCA_036785005.1). NCBI lineage: Eukaryota > Metazoa > Nemertea > Palaeonemertea > Tubulaniformes > Tubulanidae > Tubulanus > Tubulanus punctatus. The sequence continues at coordinate 10,204 of JAYMFW010001574.1, read as the reverse complement.
CAAGAGGACAGCGATAGGGGGTTGAACTTGGCTTTATTATGTTGCATTGCGGTGCTACGAAAAACGATACGGTATAAGAAATTACTCTCATTCTCTAGACTTATAAAGATGTCTTTCAACAATCAGATGTATTGAATAGCGTTATTTGGTATTTGAAAAGTGTCACACTGACAACTTCTGTCGTCAAAGTCACAAATACTGTTTTGCATTTACATTGGCAATCATAGTAAATAATTCGAGTATTTGAAGGCGAGGATAAACAGCTGTAATGGGAGTACGTTGAAAACAATTGACGTTTAGGAGCGCCACAAGTTAAGGCCTTCCTCCGCAAGTTTAGTTCATGATATTTGGTATTTTGCTGCACCAATTAAAAATACTTTGGATCATTTAAAGGCATTCTTCCACTTAGGCATTTCGCGCCGCGTTTTAACGACACGTGACTCTCGTCGACCAATAGGATTGCGTTAATGCTCAAGTTGAGGAATGCCTTTAAACGTCCGGATACTACGTGTTTTCAAAGTATTTTCAATTGGTGCAGCAAAATACCAACAATCATGAACTACACTTGTCAGTTTTAAGGAAACTCGCTATGCCTTCATGAATCTTAGTCTAAAAACGAGTCTATTCTGAAATTATTTTATGTTGCCACGACCATTTCGATCAAATTAGTCTTAACGCTTTATCAATAGCTCTAAACTTAAACTTTGAAGTTTGATAAAAAAAAAACCTTTGATATATCATCGATCCATATCGTTAGTTCTTTTGAGATACATGTAATAAGTCTTAATAAATGTGACTAAATGTTCCATTAACAAACAAACTTGGTTTCGAACGGATTTAGATGGATTAATTAGCAAAAATGTATTTACATAGAATTTAAAAACTACTCATAAGATGAAACAACCTAATTGAAACTCTTCTAGCGTTTTCACTGGATTTCGAAGTTCCGACGGATGAAATTGAGGAAGTGAATTTCAGACTTTCGGAGCATAAAAATTATAATGCCATGTAGCAAACAAGACGAGTGGGATGATGGGTGTCAAGGTTACAACTTTTAAAAATCTCATGTGAACATCGAGATGTACGGATAAACGACTTCGAGAGGACGAAATATGAAAGCTAATGAATCGTGGATGAATTTCATGAATAAAATGAATAGGAGTTTCGTTAATTAGAACCAGACAGTGGATCAGTGTTTAATTTGTCGAAGAATTATATTGAATTACAACTAACTGGATATTGCATGTTGAAAATGATATGGAATACTGCAGAAGAAATATTACAATCCTTAACGATGGGCAAACGTTGGGTTGGTATAGGTCGACCTCGTCCTCGAACCAACTCAGAAGTTTTTTTCGTATTTTCCGTAACTGGGTGTAACTGGTTGTGAAGGGCTGCAGCTTCACCCGTTGGAAGCCATGTAAAAATTACCTTGTACGAAAGGAAATTAACTGAACATCGAATGAATCAGAAGGCGGTGATTATCTGAGTGTGCAGTCGAAACATCAATTTCATATGAATTTTATTGAATAAACCTAATTTCTAAGATCGCAAATTATCGCAAAGATCGGCGTGGTGTCGGTATAAAACGTGTGACTTCCTCCGAACAAATGAAACCTTTCTGTATTAGTTTCAACTTTTAATTATAGGCCTACTTCATCATAGACGATGTCACCGTTTGTCAACCGATTCTATTGATTGAAACTTATAGTAAGAAACATCTTTTGTCAGCATTTTCGTACATTAGTGAAACACTTATCAGAAAAAGTTGATTTCGTTGTCAAGCACTTCACATTTCCAAAAGAATTCTGACGGATGGGACAAAGTGTAACAGTGAACCCTATCAATAAAGCATCGGTATATCACTATATAACGTTTAGTAAATGGGTCATTATCCAAGTTACAGTTATTTGTGAAACCCGAGACAAAGTTCATTAGACACCTATCTCAATAATTCGTGATTAGATAAGACAAAGGAAATGACGTCGAACTAATTAGAATTATGCTAAATTAGACTAATTAAAGTGTTCCTTTTTAGATTATTCCCATATTGAAATGGGAAATCGGAGCTGTGGCAGAATACTATCGACAGTGTATTACTGAACTCTCCGGAAATATGATCCGGAGACCAAGGAATACAAACTACCATTGGACACTTACCAAGTTTGACATCAATTTAATTAGATTCTAATCTAATGATAAACGTTGTTATTCTCGGCTCCATATTTGGGTAGAGGCTCAATTTTATCGAAAGACGATTCATAGTCAGTATGCTTTTGACACGAACCACCGTCCTTTATGATTTGTGTCACCGCTCGCGAATGGTCTTCAATAGCCCCGTAATCATCGTCTGTATGGAGGTTTAGAATTTTGTTGAATGTGCCTCCTAAATAGCACGACGAAGTTCTACGCTGAACTACAAGTGATTTGTTGTTCTTTTATTTCGACTGTAAGGTGGAAGTTATTGATTTTCATCAGAATCATAGCATAAGTACGTCTTCAATGCTTCACTCCAGTAACTTATATTCATGATGAACGAAAAACACAATAATCCGTGTTGGTTAATATAAAGAAAAAACCCGCAATCAAAATATTTGATGAAAAAGTGATCATTGGGACTTGTCATTTCGTATTTTCCTTTTCGTATTTTCATTACGTATTTTTCATGTTTCCATTTCTAGTTGTAGAGATATCCCCTCGTACTCCAAATTACGATTATAGAAATTTTACGTAACTTATATTTACTTCCTAATCTCTATTGTACTTGTAAATATATATCATGGTGTAGAAAGTATTTTGAAAATGAATTATCAAATCATTATATAGAATATAGATCAGCTGAATTTTAATGTATTGCTATCTAGTAAAAAATATGATGTACGCGTGTTATAGAGGCAAGGCTCTTTTTGAAATAGCGTCTAAGAAGGGTACTACGTCAACTAATTTTGGTGGAAATTAGATTTCCTGACTTCGTTTCCTGTTTTAATTCATATCTGCAAAATGTATCGCTCGTTGTCACGTTTCACTAATCGGACATTTCGTCTTAAAGTCACGACATTTGATTTAAAAAAACATAATATTCAATTTGAAAAATGATTTGAAATCAACGACCCTCAGATAATTTAATGCGTATGAAAAAAACAACATACAATTGATTCTTAATTTTCACGGAATTGAGATTTCATGTAAAAGTAGCGCTCACTTCGGAAAATAAACAAAGTGCAGTGGAACGTACACTATATCCGATATGGCAAACTAAAATCTCTGAGACAGACTGCAAAAATTTAGATACATAAAAAACTAAACAAATTCCTGGTCAAGTTCGTTGCAGCGGGGTCGCAGTGTCTAAACAAAATCTCACTCTGGTATCCGTAAAGCCTAACGCTTACAGCCAACATTTTACGAAAAACATTTGTTAACAACGATGTTTTTCGCAAAAGTCGGCTGTGTGCGCTGATGTTAAACAAAGTTTTTGTTTTTGCGACTTTTATATTCTTTCGTTAAAATGTTGGCTGTGTGCGGGGTTCCGAGAACAAATACGAAAACAATTCGTTTGTTAAAATGTTGGCTGCGTGCGTTAGGCTTACTGCTTAAAATATTTTATTTTCATAGATGTTTTTGATGATAAACGTTATTCTAAATAAACGTTATTCCAGGTTGCCTCCTTGTCGCTTGGAGGAATGCAGAATGCCATCAGGTATGCCCTATCGAACTTTCAGATTAAGTCATCAGATAGAAAAATACTAATTCCGACCGCAATGGCGAGTCCAGGGGTGCAGGGGGGTCAGGACGCCCCCTGAGTTTTGAATGCCTTTCGAAAAGTCATCGTCGAAAAAAGTGTCCTTTAATTGTTGAAATGATGTAGGTCACTCATGGTATTATTTTTGGAAGTCCGGAGGGGCAATTTGAATTCTAAAAATTCTAATTACCCCGAACTTCCTTCACGCCCTTCTCTTGTCTGATCTTGCCCTTTGGAACATGATAGGTGCCCTTTTATTTAGTTGGACCCCGCTCCTGAAAACTGGCGGGATCCGCCTCTACCACCGCTGAGCACGATTCCGCTTCTCACACGTAATGACGTCTTAGCAGCTAAGTTGCACCACTCATGCACTCATTGGAGATGATACTCTCTCTCATTTCGTCAACATCAAAATAATTTCTTATACAGCACAATTTATAAATAATCACCAGTATATGTTGTAAACCTTCTTAACTAAACATCAATTTTCTCCCCATTTAGTATCTGACGTTACTTTCCTTTGTACTTTTTTTAATATTGTAGCATTTTGATGAATCTAAAACTTATATTGTTCTATTATCCCTATTTTTTATTTTATATCATTATCATTATAATTATTATTATTATTATCATTACTATTATTATTATCTTATTATTATGTTATTATAACATTATTACTATTGGTATGTGTAAATGCTCTTTGCTTTTGCTTGTTTGGCTTTATTATTATAATGTATTAAATTTAAATTATTGCTAATAATGTACCCAAGCAAACTTGTAAATTTCTTTTCAATATTTAAGTCATTATTATCATAAAAAACCACTCATGCACAGAAAAATTCAAATTGCTCGTCAGACAATAACACATTGACAATAAATCACCGATAAATGTACCCAGCCCTGAACTAATAGTGATTATCATTCAAAATATATCCAACATGATATGCAGGGTAAGAAGTTTAACCCACTAATTAATTAACCCATCAGGAACAGAGACACTACACCAAGTGACAAACTGACACCGTCGGGATTCGAACTCTTGACCTCAGGCACCTATCGCCAGCACGTGACAGCCAGCGCCTTAACCGACTAAGCTACTCCCCATCCACAGGGTGCTGTCTTGATAAATGGTTGTCATTTCTTGAAATGACTACTAATTGCGTATCGAATGAATTATTTGCATTAAATCGGAAATAGTTTGATCAGTTCAGTTCAGTTTATCATACACCACAATGTTGAACATGTATGGAGGTTAGTAATGATATTATGGTAACTGACAAAGACACAAATGAAATAGAACGACATTTGAGCCGCGGTCACACTATACAAGTTAGACCTTTCTAAATCTGGTCCGTTCTAGGTACGGACTAAATTAGTCCGGTCTGAATAATAACCCGCAGTCACACTACGCATTTTAGAACGGACTAAATTTAGTCCGTTAGGTCTTGAGAGACGTAGATTTTTACCCGTTTATTGTTGGTCTCATCCAAATGTTTACAAACTTCAAAGATTATTCAGCAGGTACTAAAAAATCATAGTTAATTCATACGATATTTAAAATGATATGTATTTGACGATTATGATGTAAAAGCTATTCGAGCCATCCCGCTCCTGATGATGTAACATATATGATATATTTGTTTATGCATGTTTTTGCAAGTGACAATAAAATCTTTAATCTGAAATCCGAAGTGTGACCGCGGCTTTGGTCTGTTGTTACTGCGCCGTTTACACTCACTGTGGTAATCTGAGATATAGTTTGACGGAGGATCGTCATAACTAATTGAAAAGTCCTTTTGTCCTTTTTGGTTGGTTAATCGTAGCTAGGAATTTTAGTATGACACGAACAGATATTGAAAACCAATTTCAGCATTCAGTGCCTTAGGGAATACAGAAAACATATCGAATGATCAAATGGTTATTTGTTATCGACTAATGAACATAGCTTAACACACGAAGCATTAAATTCAATCACATTAAATAACCTTGTTGCTGTGCATGATTCTATAACGGATGACCTGGTCAAATTGGCCAAGATGTTTTTTAAAGCCTGTTCGTGTTGTTCTCAAATGCTTAGCCACCCGTCACCCAATTTACTCATCTTAGGACTTCCAATTAACCTCACATGATCATCCACCAAACTGTATAAAATTCATTCCAAATAATCAAGACATAAGAAAATAGTAGTCATTTTAAAAACTGACTAAAGATTATTGAGACACCCTGTATAACATTATTTCTGTCCATCAACTGCCGAAGGCCCTAACCAAGTTTGATTCCTAGGTTTACTGAATTCCCAATATTCATTTCATAAATCATAAATTCTTACATAATCACCACGGCAAAATAAAACTTAACTAGTTATTTATTTCGATTACTAATTATGATATCTAAATTGCTGTTATATTTCCATGGAAAAATCTGCAGTAACCGGTTAATCTTCGTTAATAATCCTAAAGTTTTACTATAAGATCTCTCGGAATAAAACGCCGTATGAGTATTGCGTGAAAACTATTAATAATCAAATAATACACATTAAAACCATGATGAAATACTGTAAACTAATTTATTACCTACCACTTTTCACCGCCGTCGAAAATCGTTGTCAGTCGAAATGGGAGTTAGGGGACTCCTGAAGGAATAGCCTTCATTGAGCAAAAACCGTTTTTACTAACGATACATTCCCATCTCAATAGATACATGTATTAGCTAGAATTATTCAAATGACATCAAAGTCCTGGATCACGCATGGTCAGTCTCAGAAACAGTCTCAATGTTTAATCCGCCACGTTATGTACCCCTCTCTCTAGCTGACCTACATTTCCGACTTAGTAGTTTTGAATGATCCGAAAAGTGAATGTAAAGCCAACGCGCACAGCCAACATTTTAACAAAAACATGGTTTTTGTATTTGTTCTCGGAATCCGCACACAGCCAACATTTTAACGAAAGAATAACGAAAAATGTTGCAAACACAAAAACTTTGTTCTAGACCAGCGCACAGCCGACTTTTCCGAAAAAAACATTGTTGTCAACAAATGCTTTTCGTAAAATGTTGGCTGTGTGCGTTAGGCTTTAGTTAGGAATCATCGAGTAGGACGTACTCATTAATGATATAGTACATATTTCATCATCGTATTTCGGACTTTTTTTCATCGTATTCAACACGAATTTAGGTGCGTCGTTTCTATCAACACGAAAACAATTGCTATGACCGGTCCAAGCGTATATTTCCATCACCCATAATCTGATCTCTCCTCAAGAGCTTTTGATACGTGTTTCTTTCAGTCGACGTCTCTTCGTAGCAGAACAAGACCCTGGTAACAATCATCGATATTGTCATGGCATGTCGGAGAATTCGAACGAGACGAAAACGGAGAATCAACGTTGGAAGCATTACGATGGTATGGACTTACCGACGGAGGCGTTTGTCGGCTGCTGCAGGTAAAATGAGACGCAATTATCAAAAGTGGTGATAGAATCCAGGTGATATTTATACTACGTCACGATGATAGACTATCTGATGATAGACACTATACCATACTGAAATAGTATATTAGAGCTATATATATATGAATGGGATTCTACAGAAATAACCCGAATTTCCCTTCTCAATAGAGCAGCGCACACCTATACGTCTTAACATCGCCAGGCGGAAGTCAGACAAAGTTTTATCTCTATTGACTTTGTCTGACATCCATAATCAAGTGAATGGACGATTGTACTCATCATCGCAAAAATATCTGTTATATTTGGCAGCAATAAAAGTACTCACTTACTTAATTACCGGAGAGTCGCTTGGCATACTTAGAGGGTGGAAATATCTTAACCGAAATTGTCTAGGAGGTTGTAGAAGATCGGGGGTAAAATATTGCGAATCAAAGTCTGTGGCGAATCATTGAATTACAATCATTACGGAAAAAAAACGTCAAATTATCAGAAAAATCATGAACCTGATACACGTATGTGGAATTCTTCAGTGATCATCGCAGAAGAGGCAAGACTTTATCCTGTCTTAATTTGGGGAAAAAACTGATGAAAAACAAAGCAAGAGGCGTAATAAGAAAAGGTATGATCCTAGCATACGTATCGAAACATTTTCTATCGCGCGTTATACTTTCTGCGTAACCTTTATTTTTGCGGATAATTTCATACCATGCGTACGGAGACCCGGATGTATTTCGTTCGAACAAAAAACATTTTGTGGGAACGAAATAATCATTTTGAGGGAAGGAAAACGATTTTGTGGAACGAAATAATCATTTTGAGAGAACGAAAAACATTTCGTGGGATCGAATTAATCATTTTGAGGGAACGGAAAAGATTTTATGGGAACGAAAAACATTTCGTGGGAAAGAAATAATTTTTTTGAGGGAACGAAACACATTTTGAGGGAACGAAAAACTTTTCGTGGGCACGAAATGATACTTTTTTTTTGTCCCCTCCGGGGCTGCGTATATACGTGTATGACTGGTGGTTTGAATTTTCGATTGGGGTTAACGGCATACGTGTGATAGGTTTAACAGCGGTTGACTTCCTTACACGCGTTTACTATTGTTTGAAACGGTGATTTAGTTCGTCGCTATCGGAAAAATTAAACGACAAGTGGCTCTTCAACTTGACTATCTGTGGACGAAATATTTTATATCGGCATATATGGGAAATGTTTTCCATTACGTTTATTACAGAGCCCTGTGTGTAGATACTTAGATATGGGAGATAGCAGGCACGGGTCCAGGCATTTGAAAATAGAGGAGCTGGTAAAGCCCACATTATGTTGCGGATGCACGTTCCAAGTGGAGGGTCTGAAACCATTTGAAAGTTAGATGCTCGCAGATGCTTCTTCCTTGTATTTCAGTCTATAAAGTTTCAGTGTTGTGGTATGTAAAATATGATTAAAAAAAAGAGGGTGGGGCGTATGTCTCTTACGCCCCCTTCTGATTCCGTCCCT
>JAYMFW010001352.1:0-12833 GCA_036785005.1 Tubulanus punctatus | reverse complement strand
CCTCTACTAAATCAATCCACTAACGTGGCGGTACCATCCCAACAATCATTATCCGACAGCGGAGAATAAAGCAAACTAAAAGGTAAGAACTGTGGACGTTTCTTGTTCGTTAGATTACAAGGACACATAAAAAAACTGAGAGACTGAATTATACATGATCGAAGTGTTGTGTTATTTCACATGTCGTACAACTATAGTATTACGATGCCGCAATACGATTATGAACACATCTATTCATCTGTTTTGGTATTCTCGTAGCGAGAATCATTAATTATCTTATCAGCAGAGTCAACATATTTTGTTCGAGCACAAAGTAAAATACTATACATCGGTGTGATCTTCTTAACGTATCTTGGAAGAAGATCTGTGTAATGCCGCGGATCTACGGCGTTATTCAGGGGGTCGTGTTTATCCTTATATCAAATTTAGTATTCAGAGAACGCATTGAGGATTGATCTGATTAGATCATATATGTACAATTGATTGAGATACAGACAAATAGTTACTGGACGCAATCGTGTCAGGATTCTCTCTATCATTGTATTATAAACTAATTTGCAGCCATGATCACTTATGCAAATAAAATCTCCTACGGATACGTTGGAAGAACAGTCTTAACAGAGTTTACCGTCTTATGAATTAATTTGATTAATTCGGTGACGACTCGGATATCGAGTGAGTTTAATGTATATACAGGTCTTTCTTTAAAAATAATCTCCTATTGGTTGAAGATTTGAAAGACAATACCCTCGGAGCATCAGAAAAATATTATATCAATTAGTAGATGAAAAATGAGGCAACCAGGAGCGGATAAAGGGATTGTGAAAAGACTGGGTTCACACTAATCTAAGGGGCACTATCGAGAAAAAGGGCACAAAAATGTCGAGGCTCAATTTTCATAACAATTAAAATAAACAAAATAGGTGCCTTCAAATTTTTTCGATGATTTTTTAAAAGGGCACATGGCCAAAAAAGGGTTGGGTTTGAACCCCCTGTATCCGCCCCTGGTTACTGAATGATGCGCAATAATACATAACTTCCATACAAAACATTTTCTTGCAACACTTCTAGCTCGCGTTGAAGAAGAAGAAAATCTCCATGAATATGATGAAATGTGACCAAGATATAAGACCGTTTTCTTGATAATGTATATTTTGTAATTTTTTCACCTCCGAATTGATTGTATTTTTTTACCATGTTTTGATTCATCTTTCTACCCCATGCTGTTGTAGGTCAGAAATTTAAAGAATGGATGGTATTAAATCGTTTCATTGATAATCGGAAGTTTTCAGTAGTTTTATCTTTATTTCCACTTTCCAGAATGATTGCATCTTTAGCTCGCTCTTCAGGAGAGTATCTTTTAAACAGACGAGTGTAGGAGTGTCGTGAAGATGTCGCAACCTTGTACTGGTGGTACTCGCTGACGACGGAATGATAAGACAATAGCCTTGAGTAATGAACCAAATAAACGAAATCAGAGATGTCACTTTGTCACGCGCGAAGGAGAAAATAGACAGACGGTACTACCCGAGTCCTTACGTGTTATGACAAAACTTTTTCTCACCCTGTTTGGAAAAGACTATTGACCTTTCGAGGGCCATAGGCTGCTATTTTTAACGGTAATTTTTGCAAAATTAATCAGCGTCTATTCGCTGCAGAGTTTATATTTCAATTCCAGTTTCAATAATATTCTTTTGATAGAAATAGCACAAGTTTGTAGCTGAAATTTCAGACCAGAATTTGCCATGTACATTTGGAGGGATAATTATTTGATAAATGGATGTAATAGATATGTACAAGAAGATGAAAGGGGCGAGCTGTGAGTAGTAACCTGAGAGACACTGGAACTATATCGCGTCCGTCCGTAAGCGTTCGTCGCACAAGCATTGCATGACGTCACTACTGGCTGATCGCTCACCGAGGGTAGTTGGCTCGTAACTGACTGTTGGAAGGAGACGCACAGTTTTCACGCATACACACACACGAGGCTCCTTGTCTTATTCGTTTGATCAATATAGAAGAATAGTGATTTGTAGAAGTTTCACCATCCCAAGTGGCAGATTTCACAGCCGAAACTACAATTCTGTTTCGAATTGCCGCTGGATTTTATACGAATCCTCGGATCGACAGTCGTCGTTGTTTTACGAACTATTCAATGATTGAGACGGTGGCGCAGAAAACGTCGGGAAAGTAATCTTTTTTGAATAAAAACATCGTCAACGCTGACGTGTGGGACTGGAATTACGTGATTCGTGCCGCAAACGACGAAATTCTAGATAAACTAATCAGACAAAGAGAAGGCGGATGATATGCCTGATGATATTAATCGACAGAGATTTTATACGGAATTTTACTGATAGTTCGCAGAAAACTAAGGTATATAGTCACAGTGTAATCTGATCATAGGCAAACCAAAACTGAAAATGTCGAATAATTCTAGTGTGGTGTTCTGTACTTTTAACACGACAGAAAACTGTACAAAGAGAACGGGTGGAGGTGATGAAGGTATTGCCGTTATTGTTGACGTGATTGTTACATTGTTCCAGATTATCATCTGTTTAGGAGGACTATTTGGTAATGGTTTAGTTATTTTCGTTATTTTGAGGTACGCCAAAATGAAAACAGTCACGAACATGTATATTTTGAATTTAGCAATAGCTGACATGTCTTTTTTGGTCGGTTTGCCGTTATTGATAGTGACCATGTTCAAAAAATACTGGATATTTGGTGTTCACACGTGTAAAATATTTCTAATATTGACTTCTACGAACTGGTTTACAAGTGTATTTTCGCTGGCAGTAATGGGTGCTGATAGATATTTGGCAGTATGTCATCCGATCACGTCCATGAGATACAGAACTCCGCTGATATCGAAACTCGTGTGTTTAGGGGTATGGACGCTGTCGTTGCTGGTGATGGTTCCCGTAATAATATACGCTAATATAGTTCTCGATCCAGGCGGTAATCCAAGGTGCACGATATTGTGGCCGAGTGGTCAGCCGATCCCACCTGATAAAGCATTCGTCTGGTACACGTTCCTTCTCGCATTCGCTATTCCCGTATCTTTAATCGTAGTGTTCTATAGTCTTGTGCTAGCTCGATTGAAGAGGGTCGGACCGCATATGAAGAAATCGAAAGAAAAGAAGAAATCACACCGTAAAGTCACACGTATGGTCCTTACCGTCATTGCCGTTTATGTAATATGTTGGCTGCCATTTTGGATATTCCAAGTGCATTTGACTTTTTTGAGCAAGAACGTTCCACCCGAAGAACGAAGCCACTCTAAAGTCTACATAATGCAATTCTTAACAGTATTCAGTTATGCGAACAGTATGCTTAATCCAATATTATATGCTTTTCTCAGCGAAAATTTCAGAAAGAGTTTCGCTAAAGCGTTTAAATGTTCAGCCGCAGCTGATGTAAATTCGGCATTGACCGTTGAGACTAGTGTTTTGCCACGCCGAACACAGCAGAACTCCAACCGTAGTTGTAATATCAATGAAATACCGTCGGATGACGATGATTTTAACATAGGTAATCACGATAAAATGGAGTTGGCAAATCTGAACAGCAGTGGTGTACACTGATGGTAGATGCATATATGTACATTTTATATGCAGATATAATTTATCATCTTTATTAATGTACCTCAGAAAAATTGACCGTAATGTGCATTAAACAATGGCTGCCCAACCGAACTAAAAGTGTTTGAATGGAAGAGAACTCTCAGCCTGTGACGTGTATCTAGAGGCTAGAAGTACCTACCAGAAACAATTGTGACGAACAATGTTGTAAATATTGTAAATAGAAAATAGATTCTATCAATGTTTGTACTGTTGAACCAAGAGATTTTCTTCTGTTGCGAAGAAATGCTAGCAAAAGAACTAATGTTTTGTGATAGCGCGAAACATTGTCATGTAAAGATATGAAATCATCGGTTCGCTAAGTGCTTATTGGAAAATTAGCGTTTTATCGTGGATTAATTTCTTACGTTAACGCCTCTTTAAACGTATACATGACGTCGATAAACGTTAACAGTATGCCAAAATGACAAGACTTTATCTAGCCGGGATTTATAACGTTATTTCCGACGCCATTTTGACATTATCGGAGAACGCCAAGATAGACGAAGACAATGCAGTAATAGACGTGATCAAGCATCATATTGAGGTGAAATAACTTATTAGTTATAACTGTCCTGTATACGATACTTTCACACAAACGTTCGCCCTTATTCAATGAACAGTTTTCTAAAGAAACTTTTAAAAAGTAAAAAAGAAAAAAAATGGTGAATAAGTAAGTATGAAATGTACTATTGCGTGTTGTGATTGGATAATATACTTGCTATAAAGTTGATGTCGGTTTAATTTTCAATCAAGAGATTATTATTGAATTATAGCTGTTTGGGGTCTTTTCGTCGTCAGGTTAATATAATCGTCCATACTCAATCAATCAATGTAATCGGTTGTTGTTAAAATTGAGACTTAAACTCTAATGCGCGTTTAATACAAAGTACCTGCAGCTGTGCGCTTAAGCGTCTTGAAATAATGTCATTTAAGAACTGCGAAGTGTTTTATGTCTAAAACGACACATGCTTATGATGTACCCAATTTTCTCTATGTTCCACAGTGTTCAATTCTTTCACAGATGTTCTCAGAAAATATCGATAAACGGTTTGCTGGTAACTTTGTTCATGCCATCGTCAATACATACAACAAATCGAAAAATCGAAACGCCTCCGACCTATACACTGCAAACGTGTTTATAGATAATTTAATAATCCTCGGCATACATATATCACTTATCGGTTAGACGGTTTTATCTCTAGCAGATATTTCCGATCTGAGTTTATATCGGAGAAATTAGAGGTATCTATCGGTGATCCGTGGGGAATTAAAGCAACGTCTGCAACAAGCGATTAGTCCGATCTTACATACAATCAGGCGTCCGGAACGAGATATCATATAGTACGAATGCACCGGGAAGGTAGAGAACACTTAAATTAGAGTTTTTTTTATCGGAGAATAAAATTGATTCGGTATCAATCTACAGCTGACGAGGTTTATATTACTGATAAATATTTTGCAACATGTGTTTATAAAAAGTGCTAGAAAACTGAATCGATTGCGCAGGTCTCTTGATTCCTAAAGACTGTATTTATGCAAAATTAACATTACGACTCACGCTAAATGTAACTTTATTCTGGCAGGTCTTATAGCGGAATATATGAATAAATGCAAACAGTAAATAGCATGTAAATCAGGAGAAATTTTTCCCTTCGAATGTCAGCGACTGTCTAGGGCAGTACGGGGAAAAAAAACTTTAATGAATATGTATCTTGTTCAAACAGTGATTTCTTGACAGCGAAAACTATTTGACGGACGGAATAAGCCAGAGATGACGCGGAATATATTAACAACTTTGTTTTCTATCATATTCAATGAATAATAAATGGAATTCTAATTTCTTTTTCAAGCTGTCACTAATTTTCATTCTTAATTCATATTCAATAATAACAACTTTGATTAAGTATCATGTTTCGTTTTTTAAGTATTTGTAGAAATATGACCACAGAACTAGACTGGAAGTCAAATTAGAATTTCAAAACAGGCTGAAGCTTAATTGGGTGATTTGTAAAAACTAAGACTCGAAGTTCTGTTGTGAGATTTTCGAATCGTCAGCCTATGGTAGCATCGCTACGGATGATATAACATTTTACTGTAACATTTTAAGTAGTCTCTCAGGATTCAAGTAACAGTTGCAATCATCATTTTCAGAACGATAATATGGAAATTGTGCCGAATCTGGTCGAGTTTGGAACCACTGGTATCAATCAACTATCTAATTTCAGTTTCCAAATTTTCGTTGGAATGAAAAAATCTTCTCAGATTGAAGAATTATCCATATCAATTCTAGTCTGGTTTTTGGAAATAAGTTTTGCATCTACAAAAAAAATATCTATTCTCGTAGATTTATGATTCGCACGAAGCAATGATGCATTTTTAATAATTTTGCCTAATAATGACGTTGTTTAATCAGAAGCATCGATATAATGATTTCGCTTAATACCATGTAATGAACATAGTTTCGCGGAGGAATTGTTGTTTGAAATTGGTCTCCACATTACAACACAGATAATTGTTCTGAAATAATGATATCTAATTATAGTAATCGAGGAACGTTATTTACCAAGGATAATAATTCATATCTGTGTCATCACGTCTGGACATCGATAGATAAATACAATAACAACAATATAGGTTATTTTATATATCATGATTAGAAATTTTCGCTTTCGATGACTAGTTTGAAAGGTTTTGCTACAGAAATTTTTTTTGTTTCAAGGGTAAGTGCAAATAGCCTGGTGTTCGATGGCGCAAAATTGATATGTTTACGTTAATGTTGTGGGCCTCAACTGAAGGTTTATTAGTTACAATCATCTCGATTTGTTATGTGTAATTGCTGCAATTAATAATAATACACAACATCATATCATCTTTGAATCTATATTGATTAATTAATTCCATCGAATTAATAACATTAGTGTGCTACAGTTGCATCAATAATCATTCGTTAGGTATGAATTTAGCAAACATTTTTCATTGACTGCTAATACGGAAATGGCCTTGTGTTTGACTGGAGGTGTATTCAAAATTCCAAATGTTAGAGATTACGAACCGTTTACATTATTAATGTCATTGGCTGCTTGACTTATTTGTTTAGTTCAGACTGAAACTGACTGTAATGTCAACAAGACTTTTCCCATTCGTAATAAAATCACTGATTGAAAAAGCTAAAATAAACCATTAAATGCTGCTTTATCCGGATCTGTCAAATTTCTGAAAAGCTCCCTATCCAAATATGATATAATTCATCATTTTCTGGACAGTATTCCTGGTGTTCACATCAAATGAGACAGTTTACAGTACATTAACGAGGTACTTATCCGTGATTTTATTCATTGAATAGATTTGTTTGAATATTGCCGCATGTGATGTTGCCACGCCAAGTAAAATATGATAAATTATCATATCACGTAAATACATATATATATATATCAATCACGAACTTCATGTATTTTGAAAATTTAATATTTGCTTTGTAGAATTCAGTGTGTTTCATTTGATAATATTATATTCAATCAAAAAGTGACGTGATTTAAACCAAAATTTTTTGCATGTCTGTTAGGCAATATTTGAAGATGAAATAAATCTTGATTTAACGACTATAGGTTTGGGTAATTTGAACGAAATTTAAGTGTTTCCTTTTGTAATTGTCACATCGTTCAAAAAGTGACGAGATTTTATTCCGATGTAGGTAGGTCCGTAATGAAGATTGAATTATAGTTTACGTTTTTGATATCGGGTATCAGTATTAAAAAAATCCATCGTAGGTTCCGTTCATACGAGATGCATTGAACTACTACTAACTATCTCTTATTTTGATCTCGTTCAATGACATTAAACGCACTTTCATTAATGGCGTTAGTGATTCCACCTTAAGTATCCATGGGGATTTTCTAGGATTAGAAGTAATGGATACGAACTTCTTCCCTACTGATGCTGGTCAAACTGTATATTGAGTGATAAATATTAACTGTAAACCGTTCCACTCCATAATAGCGTCATTACTTCAATGGTATATCCTTGTAGCTTCAACGAGGCACCACTCCATGAAATCACCGTCTCATTTCTCTCATCCACTCCTGAAAACATTTAAGATACATTTATCTATCGCGTCTAATACGTTGAAAAGTAACCGAATGATTTTCTAAGTGATGTTAATCGGGTAATGTTGTCAGTATGTTAGCGATAGAATCGCGGAAACGTTTCTCGTTTAATGTATTTCTCACGATATTGAGTATAACGGATGAGTGATAGCGCTGATCAGTATTCCGTTATTTTTTCTTACGTAAACGTTGAAACAACACACCGGCAAAGTGCGGTATTGTGTTTTATCAGTTGACGTACGTTACTTTTTGTTACACGTCAGTTTTTACTCGATGTCAGGTAACGTAGTAAATGATTCTGTGATCGAACACAATATAAGATATCGAACACTAATATTACCTTCAGTTTGACTGGATATTAAATTTTCTAAATGTTCTTTTTTATCTTCATGTTAAATCGGAAATTAATTGCTAATTTTTCTAACGGTTTGCTACACTTAAGTATCTCAAAGTCTTTCGTAGAAAAATATCACAGAATCACAAAGATGCAATGTCTACCAAATTCTTATAATTTCAGCGTTACTAGGCCTATGAATTTTATATGTGAAGGAAATTCCCAGCTCACTCTTAGTCTTCATACTTCTTTATACACTCCATGAAAACATAATACACATGTTATATAACACATTTCAACGAGTGGCTATTCCACTCAGATTGCAAAATATGACCCATGTTGTCAGACAACGCCCAAAAATAATTGACCCTCATTTTCCTCCCAACTGTTAATTATTGCAATTTCTCAATTCTATATCACAAGAATCACCAACACCTGATTACAATAAGATGTTTAACCCACTAATCAGGAACAGAGACACTATACTAAGTGACAAACTGACACCGTCGGGATTCGAACTATTCGTCGGGTGTCAGTTTGTCACTTAGTATAGTGTCTCTGTTCCTGATTAGTGGGTTAAACATCTTACATTTCAGACACGGATAATTGTGTCTTCTTCATTACACCTGATTACAATGTTTCCATGGTATATTCTAGAATTTTATTCTGCAATTAGATTTCTGATCATGTTGTTGTCATGATTGACGTGTAATCGGAAAATTGTTGATAAGATGGTTTTGATATCTAATTATTTCTATTTACTGACTATGATGATGACAATAATTGAAAAATAATTATACTACTAAACATCTTGTTAAACATTTGGTTGATACTTACTTTAGGTTGGGCAACTCGCAACTAAACCTATGTTTTATTCGCAACTTACCTAATTTTGGGTAATATCAGCTTAACATGTAAGAATTGGGTATGTGTTTTTTAACCGAACTCATACATGATTTGACTATTAGACAAATCCAACAGAATTTAGAGTTAATTTTTGTTTTTAAAGAGAGTTTGACGATACGTCTTTTGTTGAAACTTTGAGTATGCAGATTAAGTATTTAAATCATCAAGATTCTTTGACAATGAATACTTTCATTCACCAAATGAGCATAAAAAGATTTGGAAATAGCTATTCCATTGGTATCATATTTCAATTGTATTCAAGGTTGAAATTTTAATGAACATAGAAAAGACGACTTAGGGATAGATAATAGGAGTTATAAATAATGGATAGAGAAGCTCCTGTTTTTGCAGAAAGTTTGACATAGCACACAGATGTCCATGAAAAACTGGCATCTTTATCAGGATAACAAATCACTAGAGGAAAGAAACCCGGCTTATGGTTGACATGCATTTTTCATGAGGCAATATTCAAAGCATTCATCTGCAAAAATCTAACAGTGTGTTCATGATACAGATATCATGTTAAAGATGATTATTGTCCAAAGTCACCGAGCTCTAGCCGTAGGAATAAGACTAATACTTGATCTTCACCTGATAAACAGCCATATTTATCGAAGTTTTTAGATTTTTGCCACTAAGTTGAGTTATTAGTTTGCTAAAACAGGTTACCCAGAGTAACCTTTGAACCTTTGATGGAGATAGCAAGGCTTCGTAATACAAATTAGCTTAGAGTAGGAGGCACGTCAGCAACAAACTATTGTGAATCTGGCTACAGCACTTTCTAGCATGTTTTTTTCTTTAAATCAATCAAGTTCATGGATTTATGGACATTTTTTTCGCTACTGTATCTTTTTCCATTCTCCACTCCCTAGTTGATGTTGAAATATTTGTCGGATCCGGAATCCCATTAGGCGTATCATTACAGTCGGACGTGTCTTACTGAACGGCTGAAGTGTTTGGAATCCTGCTACAAGGATTACGTGGGATTCCTCTCTCACACACAGATAGAAGCAATCACCAACTACTATGGATGCACTATATTTTCTCAGTGTGCCGCGTCATCTCGGTAGAATCTATCAGTGTTTGTCGTGACAGACCTAGGAAACTCTATTAGTCTTTGCAATTAAGTCTATACAGCGAACGTCACGAGATATAGCCCTCTCCTTAATTTTGCTACTAGTACCTATTTGCAGTACATTTCAAATTACCCTATACTGGTGTTGTTGTTGTTGTTGTTGTTATATATGTCGTGTCAGGCAGCGAGTCTGTGTTGTAATGTGGAGACCAATTTCAAACAACAATTCCTCCGCAAAACTATGTTCATTATATGGTGTTAAGCGAGATAATGGAATACTCCACCCAATTTATTACAAGTCTATCCCCCAGGATCGGGTCAAGTTCGAACTGCTCTTGCTAAACCTTTCACTAAAAAGGCACCCTCCATTAATCCAACGCGATGAGTGTGCAAGTAGACCAAATTTCTTGATGATGACCTAATGGGCTGCCAGATGACCCATCTGAAGAACATCGATGCACACTTTCTAAGTAGTAGAGTTCAGGACCAGACGTCCGTGGTTCAATGTACAGCTTTGGAAAATAACCACCAGGTAAACAGTCTATTGAGCAGCCAGCCCAGACGAGGTTATTTTTCCAAAGGTCTTTGAAGACAACACGTTCTACTATGTACGATAACGTCCGATGTCCTTTGATAAAGAGCCCTTAGTTACAGACATCGGGTGGTTACTTGTTATAACCCTTTAAAGCGACGGAAATATATTCTGGATTACCACGGTATCTTTTCACAGGTCTCCACAATACCGAATAATTAGCATCATTAACCATTGGGGCCTGGAGTTGACTGCAGACCAGTATTCGAACAGGAAAACGAAAAAGCTCGATTTCTAGAGCCATTCTACTTTTCTGTTCATTGAAGGGAAATTTACTAGTAGCGTGCTTGTGGTTCACCATTGACTTCAGCATACAATTTCACTCCACGAAGCGAGAGAATGTTTCCGACGAATCAGTTTTGTAATTTGATTTCTTTTATATCTCTCTTGGTTTTTTATTTATATTTGATTAGTCATGAATAGTGAGAGCGTGTGAAAGAACCTCGATAATAACCACCCCAGAGACTGGTCAACACACGCATCGTCAATTACCGGTACTATCTAGGCGAAGGGTCTTATTTTTTCATGTCATATAGGCTCATCTTAATTGGCTGTGAAAATACTAAGAAATAAGACATGTTTACTGTATGTCTGTCGTGTATAAGTGAAATGAATGAGTGAGTAACATTGTCCAATTCAGTTACACTTCTGTTAAGATTGTTGATTGTCGCATCTGCCACATTTATTGTCTGTCGCTGATTGCTTTGAATTGTAACATATGGAACACCTATATCATCTTGTCCTGTACATAACCTTTCCCGATTCAATTTGTTTGGAGACAGTCATTAATTGCTAATATAACGGCGCTGTCGTGCTGTTTACTACACAGGAAGTAGTAGCTTCTTTAAGCAAGTCATCGAAGTGATTTGCCAGGTAGTTTCGTGCGCCATGCAATACGTTAACCCCGGTTCCATCATCGAATTCACCGTTCACAAATATTAAATTAGCTCCGTTGATATTCAAGTTACTTTGCGATTTACATTGAGATATCACGTTACCTCACAGTCACCAATGGTTGCGTAAACACGTCATTGATTTCAGGCACAGTTTGTACCAAGTGAGCATTTTGTGGCTCCTTCATTATGCGATGGTAGTCCACACGTGTGTCGTCTTTAGCCATATATGTAAATTGGTTTGAAGCATTTAAAATCACTCTACACTCATACAAATAGACGGGGGTATGTGTGTGTTTATCTAAGTGCAGCCAGCCTTAATGCTCATTAGTCGTGAGATCGTGAGGTTATTTCCAATGCGGCATAGTCATCTCTTTACTCTCCTCTCGGTCATACATTGAGTGCACTTTTTCATACACCGTGTTGCTAAGTTGTTTACCGAAAATATTTCATATTGATGGCCTTTCTGCACTACTAGGTACAGTAATTGTTTGTTAGTTGGTAGAATATTGAATTACCTACGACTATTACCTGTCTCTCTCCGCATTTGATTAGAAGGATGATAGTTCTATCCAATCAGATTCGTCTTAGCTAAAATGGTAACAAAAGCATATCTCTTTATTGGCTTCTCTATCTGCCTTGGCGTCAAATGCAGTAGGCCTACTGCGTACTTCTGCAACGTATCATCACTTAACGGTCACGACACATTCGCGAATTTTTTTCCAACGTTTGATGTGCGTAATATGAAGGTGCATCACTTTCCGTAAACAAATTGTTTCCAGCTGTGAATTTTTATCTGTCTGGCTGAAATCGTGACACCATCATATTCGATAAATACATCTGCTTTGTGTAAAACCCCTGTGTGTAGTGACCATTATCGATTTCATAATACATAAGCTCTGTCAAAGGTCATGAGAAAGTCATCAATATATGCATCTTGAGGATAAAAAAAAAACTATTCTAGAACCTTGTTAATGGATTACTGAAGGTAAATGTCACACTATTACCCATACCACCTCAGTCTGTGATCTCTTCAATCTTCATTATCTCTCAACACTCTGAGATTATGTTGTATCCTCTTCAACTTGGAACTTTCAATTTTAGCTCATCTTAATTTTTTTTTGCACGAAGCAGTAGTCGTGGTATGGTCGAGCATATAAAACGTCGAGCCGCTGTTTAGTGTTAATTGCCGAGATCTGGTTTTTGCTGTAGAATGTAAAATGTCATCAACAGATTAGAATGATTACTCAAATACAGAATTTTCAACAGTGAAATTTCCCTCTGCTGTTCTTGACATTTTTCCT
>JAYMFW010001241.1:0-12834 GCA_036785005.1 Tubulanus punctatus | reverse complement strand
GTTGGCTCGGGACCTTTCCCTAAAAATATATCGGTCTTAATTTGTCTTTATAATAAAATGAAATTCTCATTTACTTCTTAAGATGTAGTTCATTTTAGATCTTTGTTTCATCCAAATATCTACCAATAGTATTTATCGTATTTTTGATATCGTAGGAATCTTATGAATTATCATCAAGGGAACGATTTATAGGTATGACACAAATTGACAATGTTCCTCTATCAATTGGTCCTTTTTCTTTTTGTTACCTGAGCTGAATCACCTAAAATATCAAAGGGCGTTTACGATTCACCCAAAGAGGCTCTTACAAGAAAGTGAATTTTACCAATGAAAATTGGTTCATCTATAAGTTTATACGTAAGTTAATTGTAAATGGTAATATTCTATAAATAGAATATAGCCTACAAAATCCATAGATTTTACTTTACTTACCGGTATTGTTAGCAGTTTCACCGCTTTCAATATCTATTACAAGAAAATTGAATGAAATGATTTCAGGTGACTGTGAGGTATAAAAGACGAAACTTTGTGATTATTCATACTATGAGTTAATAAACAAACTGATATTGTATTAAACTACCAACTCATTCTTAGATGAGATATTGCCAAAATTACCTGTGGTCATGTGATTATTTTCACGGGTTTGTCTCTTTTTTTTAACATTAACCACAGCATATTCGTCACCTATAACATAAACAATGAAAAAATACAATTTGAATCTCATATTTTTCTATGATAATTAGTTATAAGATGAAAGAACTAACATTTAAACGTGAAACACCACAGATCATGAAAGTAACAAATTTTAAAGTGACGAGGATGATTTTCTATGTGGTAAGCTTACCTCTTGGTCCTATAGCATGGTTGTCGTTGTTTTTAGTGTTATCAGATTTGGAGGCTTTGTTTGACCTGTTGAGGTTATAGAAATAGAAATAACAGAAATAACAAAATCAGGTCTTTTTCACAGGTCATACTGTGAGAAGATTATTATTCAACAGTAGAATCAGCCCAAACCTCTACAACTTCGGATTCAAAGGATACCGAATTAAATGTTATGAAAACTGGCGTATTGAACAGGAAATTTTTCAAATGTCTGATTCAACGGACACTTTTTATTAATAAATCACTAGTAAATATGTTAATAACCTTTTTGACAAATATTTTTTCCAGATCCATTCTCCATCACGACGTTTCTTTATAAGCAAGAATGCAACGATAACAATTATGATGATCAATAACAAAACACCAACAACAACTGCACCAATCATTCCAGTATTAGTTGGTGTACCTGTAACTGATAGAGTTGATTGATTCGTTGAATTAACAGGCTTTTCTCAAGGCAGCCTTCAGTGTATCCCATTTTATAAGTTAAATCTATCAAGTTTATATCAGCAAATAATGTCATTCCACCATATTGGACAGCAGCACAAAGATAGAACCACTCGGTTTATTGCAATATAGAATGCGTGTGATGTTATCAATGTTAAAATCAGCAATAGTGGGCGTGAATGCAGTGGATCAGTTCACGTGATTGCAGAGAGTGTATAACACCATAAAAGTTCGTTCTTTAAACGTCATAGATTTGCGCTATTTATCTGTAGAACGATGTTCTTCAGACCTGTGACTTAGTCTATTGTATGCAGACTGTCAGTATGTAATTGTTGATCATCATACGTATTACACAATGTATGTGTTGTTATCAATTATTGTTGAATTTCCGAAAATTAAACGAATTATTGGATGACATCACGTCAAGAACCTCATTGTTTATTTGCTACAGTAGACTCCACGGCGGACCAATTGAATTTTACCGTCATAAACCGATAAAGCTGTAAACGTAACAAGCAAATTGAATGAAACAGAGACAGAAAAGTTTTAAAGAATTTCACCGTTTTAAGTGGATTACCGGATAGAGCGGTACCGTTATAGGCGGAGTCTACTGTATTGCTATTTTGGGATTTTGATTCAGTTTAATATGTTTTTAATGGTCATACAGGGAATGAGTTTGGTGTGAAAGGGTGCTGAATGAAGTTGTAAGTATATACACCGTAGCTTATAAAAGTAGCAATTACGTACGTTGGGATTGAACATTTATAGTGCTTAAAGAAAATATGAAAACAATTTGCAGCGGTTGAAATAGATGTAAAATAACGTTAGCAGATGTTCTGAGCCGCACAAGGAATAGGTGAGTTGTGATGGGAGGGATTGAATTAGAATGATTTACCTTGAATCTGAACTTGTTTACTCATGACAACATCATCATTCTCCGTTATATACACATTATACTTATACTGTTTATTTGGATCTATATTGATACTCGTAGTTAAAGAACCATCATTTGATTTCATCAATTCAGCTGATTTACATTCGTTTGTATCCGTCTTACAGTATTTTACAAATGCCATGTACTGTGATGGGATCAGTGCCAGTTTCACAGTAACTGTGTTGTCATGTTGAGTAATCGTAGCTTTGTTTACTGAAGATTTCAGAGGATCTGGTATAACTGAAAAAATCATGCGTAAGGTCTGAACAACAACATAATTTTTCTATTTTCTTTCGATGACGTCGACGCAAGGGAAAACTTCTGTACCCAAAGCAAGTAACTCATACCAAGTGCAACAATATGATAGCACAATTCAGCCAGACTGATTAAGTGATTCAACTAAAATGTAGAACTACACCATCATAAACGTCAGCTGGATTTTGTAGAAAGTCATATGTGAATTGTTCAATTCATATAAGCTCTATTTTTTCCCATTACCAAGGGTTTCCCAAGTGTTAAACATTATTAAATAGACGGTAAATACGGCCTATCCTTGGGAAATTTCTTACCATTTGTTTTAGTGGTCACAATCTCAGTATATAAACTTGTATTAACACCAATATTAGAGTTGATACTCTTCACTTTAAACTGATATTCCGTCGTTGGTTGTAATCCTGATATTTTTATCAGCACAATTTTTTTATATCCAGGATCAGGTATATCAGCTTTATCGATGAACTGTGATAAATATCCTGATGGTCTGTAACTGACAGTGAATGTTTGATTCGAGCCTCCCTCAAATTCAGAAATCCAGCTCAGTGACACAGATACAGCAGTTTGTGAGACAAACGTCAGATTTGAGGGAGTTTGAGGAGGTCCTGAAATTAGAATTTATTGAATATTTAGTATAGGTACTGGATAGCGACAATAATATAGAAATGGGGTCTCAATTGTATACTGCCTTACCTGTTTCAGTGATTTGAAGCGTGAATGGGGTACTACCTATTGAATTATTGAGCATACAGTTGTAAATTCCAAAGTCTGAAGCCTGTACAGAATCTACAGTAATGTTCCATAGTCTGTTACTAGCCCGAGTATAAATACGTCTATCTGCATCAGCACTATTCTTGTCTATAGTACAAATTAGAGTTGTGTCTCGTGGATTGGCATCAATGTTCACTAGGAATGTTACGTTATCTCCTATTTTAGCAGCGATTGGTTCGATATTTCCAAGTATTTTTGGAGCATCTATCTCAAAAGAACTTTAGCATTATAAACACAATTTATTGCTAAGAGAAATTGTAGATTATATAGCTTTATCAGTGGTACGATCTAGTTAAATAACTTTGTCATACATATTTTTTATAAAGTCATAACTTACACTGAACATCAACCGTTACAATATTACTAATAGCTGAACCTCCCGAATTTGTCACCAAACATCTATATTGTCCTGAATCTGTTTTTGATGAACTTGAGATGACGAGTTGATTACTTGTAGTTGATTTGATAGTTTTCCAGATATTATTTACAGTAGAAATATGCCACTTGTATTCGTAATTAGGAGGGTTGCCGTCAGTTGCTGTAGTTGTAAGTTCAACAGAATTTCCCTCTTTGATCACTGTTTGACTTGGTGTCAGTTTAACTGAACTAGCAGGATCTGAAACAAAAAGTATCTACATAAGCATCAAATTTTGAGAGAATGAAATTCGTGCTAATTCAGTAAATTCCACGTCAATTCTCTGACAGCATTTGAATATCTCAAGTATAAAAGAGGAACGAAATTTCCGAGTACTACGTGGAAAATTGAATGAGAATATTTTTCTTGTACTTACAGTGGACAGTAACTGTAAATATTTTAGTCAGCACTGATCCAGTTATACCAGTCCCAGTAGCTGTACACTGATACTGCGCCTGATTATCTGCTTTAGTCACTGATGTAGAATATTGTAGATCTTTAACTCCTTGCTGTGACGTCACTGTTGTAGTGCTGCCACCTAGTGTTTTAGTTATAGACAGGTCTGGTGCAGGGCTACCCCCTGTAGCTTTACATGTTAATACAATGTTTGTAGACTCCTGGACAGGTGCTGAAGGTCCTTGTAAAACGAGACTGCTTGGAGGATCTAAAGATAGATTGGGGATGAAACATTTATGAAATAATCACGAGAGACGTTTATTTTGAAACACTTTTTAGAATACATACACAATACGGTCAATGTTATTGTTTTGTTAAGATCAGTAACTGGTTGATCATTCTGAAATGCTTCACATTTATAAATCCATCCATTTTTAGATTTATCAGCAGATATAACTAGATTGCCAGATGCCTCCAATCCGCTGTTGTGTCCGACTGTTTGGCTGGTAGTTGGGTTAGGTGATACACGAGTCCATGTTGTCCCTTCACTGTTGTAAGACCAGACAATGTTTGATGCTGGGTTACTAGAGTCAGTGTTACATATCAGAGTTTTAGATGTTCCTTCAACAACTGGACCAACTGGATTCTCGGTCAGAGTGATTAATTTTGGTGGAACTGGAAAATTGATAGGCAATAATTAGAAAAAAATAACTGCAAAAGTCAATGAATAAATAGACAATGGTAATTAGTGGTTGATACATACACCATATTGACAATTCAACTGTTTTGTAAATACCAGTAACTGGTTGACTATTTTGATAAACTGCACATTTATAAATCCGTCCATTTTTTGTTTTATCGGTTGAGACATCCAGAATACTTGTTGACTTGTATCCACCATAGAGTCCGAGTGTGTGGCTGGTAGTTGGATTAGGTGATACTCGAGTCCATGTTGTTCCTCCACTGTCGTCAAACCAGACAATGTTTGATGCCGGGTTACTGGAGTCAGTTTTACATGTCAGGGTTTTAGATGTTCCTACAGTAACTGAATCAGCTGGATTCTCTGTCAATGTTAAAATTTTCGGTGGAACTGCAATGATAATGTAATAAAATCGTTACGAATTTATTAGAATGCAATCGATGAGTATTGAATTATAACTTACAGTGAACAGTGATGGTTGAATCTTGGTAAAGTTTGCCAGTTTTACATCTGTATCTCATTAGATTCATCTCTTTAGTCACTGTTTGAGACAGTGTACTCGTAGACACTAAGTCAGGATAAGGTCCACTGGTGTGGCTGGTAGCTGGTTGAGGGTAAATTAACGTCCATGTTGAAGAGGAGTATGTATACCATTGTATTTTTACAACCGGATTAGATGAGTCAGTTGTACAAGTTATCTGTTGAGTATTGTTTACTATCGCATAGCTATGTGGGTTCTTTACCGCTGTCATAGAAGTCACTTCAACTGAAAATAGTCATCAAATAATAAGTGTAATCCAGGGTTAAAATTTAAAAAAATTATTTTCAACGAAATATTTATTACTCACAATAGACAGTAAGTGTAACACTATTAGACGGCACTGATCCAGTTATACCAGTCCCAGTAGCTTCACACTGATACTGCGCCTGATTATCTGTTTTAGTCACTGATGTAGAATATTGTAGATTTCTAACTCCCTGCTGTGACGTCACTGCAGTAGTGCTGCCACCAAGTGTTTTAGTTATAGACAGGTTTGGTGCAGGGTTACCTCCTGTAGCTGTACATGTTATAACAACAGTTGTAAACTCCTGGACAGGTGCTGAAGGTCCTTGTAAATCAACTCGTCTCGGTAGATCTATAAGTAAACATTTAAAATGTATACATCATTGGTAGTTCGAAGTGGAATGTTGCAATCCAGGGTAACATCATAGCTAACATTCGATGATATTTTTGGTAATAGTCTACTGAAGAGATACAAATCTGAGCGCTTGATAAATTATAAAGGTCCTTTTAAATCGACTCGACTGGGTTGATCTATAACATTAAATCTATCTATTGTTGATATATCAAAAGTCCGATTTCTCACTATGATAGATGCACATTTTTATTAGATAACTTTTGGATTCATGAAAATGAAATGTCTCAAAATATGATGATAAAACTTGCACCAAACATTAACAATAATTTGGTTTACTTACACAAAACATTCACAGTGATACTGCCAGTAACTGATCCTACAGTATTTGATACTGTACATGTATAAACACCTGAATCAGATCTGTTTATTGATGTAAAACTGAGTTTACTGTCAGACTGTCCTGATGGTGCACCATCTTTACTCCATTCATACACCAGTCCTGTAGCTCCAGTCTGTGAACCGTCACATGTAATTGTTACTGGTGAAGTCTCTTGTACTGAGAGGATGTTGTTTACAGAGTTTGTTGAAGATGTTATAACTGGTCCACTCGGGGCTACTACAAACAGATTATAGGAAATATCTGTATCATCCATAATTCTAACCAATTTCGATCAACCATTGGACAGAAAAGCTATTTTGATTCAATTATCGTCTACAATGATTAGACATGTGATTCTCACGCATTACCAATTAAACCATTGTAAACCAATAATCCTTGGTTGAATATTATTATATTGTACGACAGTGGAACTGGGCATGGCCATTCTGAAAATTAGCTGTTTTAAACATAAGTAAGTATTATTTGAATCCCAAATGTAAATTTTTTTTTTGTTCATCACAACGTTTCGGCAATCATCAGGTAGTGATGATAGTGAGTTTTTTTTTGCCAGACATTATTTCTTAAGCTTTTATCATATATTAGGGTAGGGGGAAATGATTTATGTCACATGAAGAACTTTACAGTGATTTAATTCAATGGAAATTTTAACTCAATAGAATTAAATCAATTGGAAATCTATCACTTGACATAACATTACTTCTTGGGGCTGACTCAAACATCCATTTCCAATACCCAAAAAAATGGTTCGTGCTAAATGTGCTTAAATCTTCGCGCTAGTTACTCCAAGCTGAAATAAAACGAGTCAATATTTTCCTAGGGCTGAGAGATCTAAGAGAGCCCTAAATATAATGCTAATTCTTAAAAAAATACAATTTTGACTTATTTTATGGAAACTACTTATATAAAAATAAATAAGACAGATTTCATTTTCGTTACGTCGATTTATTTTCATTGGCAGGGAGTGATCAATAAGAGATCTAAGACAGCCCTAAGAAAATAATGCTAATTCTTACAAAAAATCCACATTTACTTAGGAAAAGTTTTCTTCATTTAGTTTTTTGTCCTTTATAAAGTGGTGTCCAAATTTTGAATCAATTTTTTTCACAGACAAATAATATGTATAATTTCATCGCGGTAACGAAGCAAACCAAATCAGGACAGTTGAGGTTGATTTGCAACGTGATGCGATTATGTCTCTCACATCTATAACATCGATGTTCAGTTTCATTTGTTCGATTTTTTTCTTTAATTTAAGATTATTTCAATTTATTTGGTCCCAAAATTAAATTCAAAATATTTTGCCGTTTATATCTTTCGCGATTGCGTCTTCGAGTATTTATCAATTCTACTCACTTAAAACCGTTACAATTAGATTATTTCCAATACCCGAATAGTCACAACTCCATTTCCCAGCATCAGCCATCTGTACAGTAGTGATACGGATACCATAACGACCTGTAGTGACGTCACACTGTCCAGTGTATCGTGGTTCTCTAATATCAAATTTAGGACAACTTGTTTTATCAAACGCGTAAGATAAACCACCAGGATCAGTCAGCATTAGTCTGATACCACAGAAGTCTTTACTGGGAGGTGACACCTGACATTGTATATTGACGGTACCTCCCAGTACAACTGTTGATGGTGTTACAGCTGTTGTGATACTCGTATCTGATGGATTTATGCAATTCTGTCCTGCAGTGAAAATATAAAATGGAACGAGTATATTATTTGTAACGATAAAAGGAAATAAAGCTCGATTCATTCATTTTCATGTCTTATAGAAATTTATTTATTTATTTGAGATATATCCGAGATATTATGAAGATCCCGAAATATAGAATCTACCACGAGTGGTAGGTGAGAACATGATTGTCTGTGACGAGTGATGGTTTTCTCCTCTTATATCTCCCCCAACTTTCGAATTTGACATTTTTTCCTATGATTTTATCTATTCAAACCACCTCAGTGGGTAGACACATATTTTCTCAATGGGTTTCTCCCACTACAAATGCTATAATTGGGGGGAGAAATAAAGATATCGCATCATTTCTAAATAGATTATAATCGATAATTAGTTTGTATTATTTACCTGCAACATATCGGTTGGTGAAAAATACGACGATAACAAAAAACATCCAAAACTCATTCTAAATAGATAAAAAAATTATATGAATATTCAAATATGTATAATATAGGGCCTAGGGGCCCATCTAGAATCCCGTCTAACGGCTCCGCTCAACGGCGTGTATATAATTAACTTAGCCAGTTCAAGTGAATGAGGCCGGTATCCTGATATGACGTCAGCGTTTTCGGTTATTTCCGAGTATTTCCCGAACATAAAAGCCGGCTTCGCCGTCCATTCGACGACAAATGCCGGCTCCAACAAAGCCGGCTCCGCGAGGCTGGCAAATTTGCCGGTCTCGCAAAAGCTGGCTTTTGTTGCACGTATAGACGAGGCTTATGTTTTATGATGAAATAGTGCCAGGTCGGAAATATACGATATGCAAGGTTGTGATTCGGCTTGAAGAGTAAAATATAAGTACGATTTGTTGCTTAACATAATTGATGCATTAGGGTACGGCCGATGTCTGGTCGTGAGGTTGAAATATGTATCATATAGGAATTATTTACTGGTTAATTATGATATTTTTCATTCATAACTAAATATCAGTGACTAAACATCTTCATCGCTAGTCATCAATACGCTAATCTCAATAAACTCTAAAAAGAAGTCAAGATGATTGTTTTAGCTAATTCCTAAATCGAGGAAGATTATATATCTTTATTGTTTAATTCAATACATCTGTGATAATTTTAGTCCCCGTGATAAAGAGATTAAAATGATTATCCTCTTTGCGATCTATTTTATATTTCCAAAGCATTCTCGTTTTTCATGTTTCTAGTTCGATACTTTTATCACGTGAGTTAGTTTTATTAGCAACGCGATTTTAACAATAAATATCAATATATCTTATATTGAAAGTATTTTTACTTTTATGTTCACGTAGTCCGATGTTCATTGTTGAATTCACACTTTATAATTATTGAATATTTAAATCGAAAACGCCAATAAGATTCTGGTCCTAATCGCGTACATTTTCACATTAATGTTTACATTCGGCTGTTAGTTTAACTCGTTTTACTTACCATGCTGTGCTTGTTCATCATACCTACTTATACTTCACGGAATAATAATTTCTGTACTGACAATGATTATGCCTATGTTAATTAGAGACATTTTACTGTTCCCATGTGACAA
This sequence comes from Tubulanus punctatus, assembly GCA_036785005.1. NCBI lineage: Eukaryota > Metazoa > Nemertea > Palaeonemertea > Tubulaniformes > Tubulanidae > Tubulanus > Tubulanus punctatus. The sequence continues at coordinate 3,215 of JAYMFW010001241.1, read as the reverse complement.
GTAAATTCCCGATCAAGAGTTGCTAAACACTATGTGTTGTCCTGCATAATATTCCTGAAAGATTTATATAATGTCGACTTCCTTATCTGAAAGACATTAACATTCGAGTCATATACGCCTGTCTACCTGTATAGTGTAAATTCCAATGACAGTACAAGTATTAAGCGCCTGTTGACATTTCTCACTGCGATTACAGTAAAACCAGTCCTAGTTCGATGTGTCTATTTATAACTACTATTGTATGTTTCGGGTAATTCCCCGACTATGTTTTCATAATAGAATGAAAGCAATTTTCGCTATAGAATTTCTTTAGTCGGTAATCATGAACTTTTTAGTTCCCTTACTTGTAGGCATACTACGCAATACAATTTTCATAATTTTAGAATTTTCCTTGCAATTTTTTGATAAAATTTTATAATTTCAAACTTTTTAAACCTAAAATAATGTCTTCAAAATAGTTGTAATAGATTAGATAAGTAGCACTTAGTGAATGAAAATTAAAATCTAAAATCCACTTTACTCAAAACTACAATTTGTAATTAATCCTTGACTCAAAGACTTTTTTCCTAATTTCAATTTTGAAATGATATAAATACTTTGCTTGGATCACCTTTTAAGTGGGATAGGCAAAATCTAAGAATAAATTCTTTGAAATGATTTGTGAAAACCAATGTAGTTAATCTTTACTTTAAGAGTCAAATTCCATCAACATTACATAATTCTAATAGAACTCATTCAAAGATTTTGGATATAATGTAATTGAATGAATGAGTAGTATTCGTTAGTATCGAAAATACCATTGTAAATGAAAACATTTTTACGAATCACAAAACCACAATATATTAAAGTAAGCTTTAATGTTTACAGGATGTAAAAACAGCTGTGATTTGTATAAAAAATCGGAATAAACATAGGAAAATCGAATCGAAACCACTTGATGGACGAAAAATGTAAACAAAATAAGCATCTTGAAACTAACCAAAAAAAACAACATTATAACATTATCATGCTTTAAATCATCTTTCAGTTTCATAGATTTAAAAGTCAGGTTTTCAAAACAAGTCGTGCCTCAAACGATCACAGAAATGACTTTCTATTTTATATATAGAGTGAGAGAGCCTCTTTCTACTCTAGTGCTAGGGAAATTCATGATCAGTTTACTTCCTGGTCTGTCACAGTCTGGAATGATTTCACTTGACAAACGTGAGAATCTGTTTTGAGAGATATCGTATTATATAATATATGTGGTTAATACAATGAGTACAAAATATGAAAAATATGAAAAATTTTGCTAATTCACGTAATAAACACCTGTTTTTATTATTAACCATTATAGAAGAATATGATATTATAATGCGCAGTTTACGCAGATTTATCACACACTATACTGCTGCCACATCAACAATATCAACGCGTTTTTATCATAAACCAATATCACATTACATGCACTAAAGATATACCAGCAATCAGAAAGAAACTTCACCTTGGTAAACAAAGTTGTTTATCTAAAAAATATTGCTCAGGGAATTTCGACAATGATATATCCTGTAATTTTTGTATAGTGTACATTTCGAAATACAGTATTTAAGCAGTTCGTTGAATAGCATAACGAGCTACATTTAACATTATTGAATATATTACATCGTATAAATTAGTAAGTATATAGTACCGTATGACATTTTATACAATTGTCTTTAATACACAATAGATAAACATATGAATAAATATATCAATATGTATTATACAAATATAGCACCATTTGAGTTATGCTGAAATTCTATCTATACAAAAGATAACGACACAAACACAGCACAGCAGATAACTCTCCTTCATTTCTCCAAAATCATTAATAAGAGTTTTCACACAGAAAATGGTTTTCAATGTATTTGAGACGGGCAAGTTTATATATTTCATCATTTATAAATCACTTAGTTCTACAAGAGTTTCATAGTCACATTTTGACCATTTGGCCAAATAATTGAATACGTTATCGGTGTAATCGGCCTAGGGTATTAGGGCATATTGTTTGTGAGTCCTTTATTCTTATTTTCTTCAAAGTCTTTCAATCTCCGTCTTGCAGCCTGTTCATCTTCTAATTGAGCCTTCAGTATAGCTGTCGTCTGCGGGTCCGCTGCGCAGTCCAATTCCACGTATGTTGAGTAGTTATCACCCAAATCACTGATATACTCACTAGGGGGCGCTTGATGATTGACTCCATTTACTACGTGCATGTAAATCGGACCAGTTATCTATAAATGAGATCACATATATATGTGATTCTATTTCGTATGTATTAGACTAAAAAAATAGTTCATACATATAACGTACAATATTCCTTGCATCATCGAGAGTCCGAAATGTGTCAATTCATATTGATGTCGGGGGTTGTAAACTATACGGTTCGGTTCCAGAACAGACTATTGACACACACGATTCATTGATTTGAATAGGAGGCTTGAGTCAATCAAGTTCGGTCCTCTTAATAGATGGATCTCAAAATAAGAAGTGCTTGTACAGGGTGACCACAAAGCGTCAAGTTGCAAATAAGTGTCTTCCCTGTCGAACTAAAACTTCTGTGTTCAGTTGAAGAGCAGAATGAAACGAAAAAATGTATCGGAAGTAATTTTTCTGACTGTAAGGCATCGGTAACACAAATAATGGCTGGATTTGGCAGGAAAATACAAAAAACCTAATCGCAGGGAAAATGCGCGAAAATCACATAAACCATTTTCCTGTGTTTTCCAGAGTTTTACCAAATTCCCTGTGTTTTCCCTGTTTTTTTAGAGTTGTGGTTACCCTGTTGTACTTCGATTCGACATCCCTTATGGCAAACACCTTCTTCCGATACATTTTGACGGACAATATTCATTTACTAGAGAAGTGGTCATGGCATCAGAAAGATAACTGGAATTTCTAAGTATTCATATCAGGTCAATGACCTGTGGGACCTAGTGCACGGAAAGTCGTTAAAATCGATTGGATATTTACCTCATTGAAGGCCAGATTATCAATTCCACATTTAGCATATGGATCTTCTTCATTAATATTTAGATCATGATATGGGTTCTCGTCCTCACCTACCACTTGATACGGGTTCTCCGCTGTAAATATCCCGTGAAATAAACTCAAATATTGCTGGCTTAATAAAGAGAAACCTTTTACATTGACCAATCAGAAACGTGACTAATGAATTGAATCAATTACACAGAGACAAA